>JAVTVY010045553.1:0-21857 GCA_036873755.1 Hanleya hanleyi
ACTTTTTGACGAACTTATACTTGCTGGTGATTTTAACCCAACTTTTGATTCTATGTTGAATCCCCCTAAAAATAGGGATAAAGTGTTTGCGGCAGTGTCTAGATTTATGATACGTTCTAAGAGATTTTAATGCAAGTTTTGCAAATATTCCGTTATACTAGACACCCGCAGGTTTTTATATTGATTTTATCATTCTGTTATAGAGTTTAGTATCTAGTCTAGGTTACTCTAATGGTACATGCATATAATTTTAAATTTTCAAAAATGAGCTGAGGAATATTAAATAACAATTTAATATATACTTTCCTATTGGTCGTTTTAAACTAAAAGAGCACATTTTAAGATGTCCATGCTCCTTCTAATTGGATATTAGTGTTTGATGATACTTTTGTAGGTCATCATTCGCGGTATTTTTTCGGGAGGAGTACGGATGTTATATCAATCATTGTTTTTAATTATCCATTTCATTATCTATGCGTATGGGTGAACAGTTTTGTTTTAAATAACGTCTTTGCTCGTTCTGGTTGGACATTGGTGTCTGATGATACTACGAGGTCATCGAGCACGGTCTTCATCAGGATGAGCATAGATGTTTATTCACAATACCGATTATTTTGAATTATCCACCTATTTATCTCAATTATATATTATAAGTTAGTCAAAAACGAAATATGCATGTACCATATTGGCCTTTTTTAATTTAGTTGTATATTATTTTATAAATAGGGTCGTTGGTGTATATTATGGTTGTTGTTACGCCTTTGGAGTCGGTTTTTCTATATGTTGTTTTTTAATAGCATATTTAAATTAATATCTAGTCAATTATATATAATTTTCTTTTCATATACATACATCTGTCTAGTTTCCTTATATATTTCCTCCATTGTTGTTTTTAACATACCGTTTTTAACACTTTGTATTGTATTTTTAAAATCTGTTTTATTTTTTCAACTCAATGCAATGACACTGGCGCGCATAATCCTAACGGATTGCATGCGCCATCCAAATTCAAAACTGAGTGACTATCTCCTGTTTCACATTCTTATACATATAGAATATTTAATGAGGAAAATAAAATAAATTTCGAATAGGAAGTAAAGACCATGGATTGGAGTGAGGTCACTAATGAATCCGACGATGTTAATAATGCCTTTGAATCATTTTCTAACAAATTCCTTTCTGTATACAATGACTGTTTTCCTATGGTGTCGTCACTTTCTGCAAAAGTATATATTAAGAATCCATGGATAACTCGATGCATTCTGAACTCAATTCGCGAAAAAATAGACTCTACATAAGAAAGTAAATAAAACCGAAATCACTCGTCAATACAAGCAGTATAGAAACAAATTGAATCATACATTAAAATTAGCTAAGAAATTATATTATGAGAAAAAATTTAATCAGTGCAATAGTGATATCTTGAACGACCTTATGAACCGCAAGAAGAATACTTCCTTACCAAATACGTTTAAAGTCAAAGACCATGATACATCGGATCCTTTAACAATTGCAAATGGATTCAATTATTACTTTAGTACAGTTGCCTCTAAACTTAGAGACAAAATTCCAACATGCTCTCGAAATTTCGAAGATTTTTTGTCAGATGTTTATGAAAACCAATTTAGCTTTGAACCCTGTTCAGTAAAAGATATTACCGATATTGTAAGTAACTTGAAAAATTCAGCCTGCGGAATTGATGGGGTGCGTACTTGTATACTCAAATCTGCTTTCAACATAATAGGTCTCCCATTATGTCATATTATAAATTTGTCTTTCAAATCTGGTGTAGTACCCGATCCTTTAAAGGTAGCTAAAGTGACGCCGTTGTTTAAAAATGTGGAGAAACATTTATTTGAAAATTACAGACCTATTTCAGTTTTGCCTTGTTTCAGTAAAATAGTCGAAAAATTAGTATTAAGTAAGATGTTAGATTTTTTAGAAAATCACAATATAATTTGCTCCAATCAATATGGTTTTCGGAGGAATCATTCAACATTTTTAGCTGTATTATCCCTCCATGACAAATTGGGAGCGGCAAGAGAGGCCAAAAAATATTCAATAACTACATTTCTGGATCTATCAAAAGCGTTCGACACGGTGGACCATGATATCCTTCTGCATAAATTAGCTCATTATGGGTTTCGGGGAAGTTCTAATGACTGGTTTCGAAGTTATTTGTCATCTCGCACTCAGTGCACACAATATAATGATACCTGGTCAGCCTACAAACCAATATCATGTGGTGTACCACAGGGTTCTATTTTAGGTCCTATTCTTTTTCTGATTTATATAAACGACTTATCCTCAGTAAGCAGCATTGTTGAACTAATTCTTTTTGCAGATGATACCTCGGTAATTCTCGCTGATGACGATCCGAAACTCTTGTTTGAGATTATGACGTTGGAACTTAATAAACTATCCGACTGGTTTTCATGCAACAGATTATCCCTGAATATTAAAAACACTAAATTTATGATAATAAGTCCGTCTAAGAAATGTAAAATGCCAAAGCACAATGATTTATCTATTTCCGAAATCCCTATCGAAGAAGTACACCAATTTAAATTTCTTGGAGTAATTTTTAACAACAAATTAAACTGGCTCTCGCATATTGAGGATATAAGGGACAAGGTTAGCAGGAATATAGGGATAATTCGTCATATTAAGAATAATTTGAATAGAAAAACTCTTTTCATTCTATATTACTCACTGATATATACATACTTATCATATTGCAATATCGTTTGGGGAAATACCTATCCTACCCATCTTCAACCGTTGCTGCTGTTACAAAAAAAGGCTATACGTTTAATCACCTTTTCGTCAAAATATGACAATACCGCCCCATTATTCCGCAAATTACAAATATTGTCCATGAAACAAATGAACGACTACCAGGTATTAATTTTTGTTGACAAATTTTCAATCACACAGACCTAATTCCAAACACTTTTAGATCTTATTTTTCAAAATTAGCTGCTGTCCACAGGTACCCAACTAGACAGGCTAAATTAAATTTATATCGCGATTTTTACTATTCTGACATCTTTTTATAGTACTAAAATAAAGGGTCCTAAAATATGGAACAATTTACCCTCTGATTTAAAATCTCACGTTTCGCTCTCATTATTCAAATCGAGGATAAAATCATATTTATTACTGGAACATAATTAGACATCTATTTTGTTTGCCGTCTGTGGAGGTTGGAAATTAAATTTGTATTTTTGTTTTATACAAAATTAAATTTTCTCATTATGATAGAATTTACCGCATATTATCATCTTTGTAAATATAATTATTATTTTGGAATAAAACAAACCCCTCGGGGTTTTCATCCCGCCACTATTATATTTTGTTTACTAAGCATTATTGTTATTCATGGTGAAATAAAAATCAAATCAAATCAGGTATGGGCCTGCGAAAAGCTGCACCCGTACTTGTATGGCAGACAGTGTGATTTAGTGACTGACCACAAGAAGAAGCCGCTAGAAGTGATTCATAGTCGTCGTTCCATACTGTGTACACGCATCGAGCGTTGGGTACTTCGGCTTCAGCCCTACGACTTTAGAATTGTGCATATTTCTGGAAACGACAATATTGCTGACCCAGTTGTATTGCTGATCCAGCTCTATTGGGCAGTTCTGCCAAGACACAAGAACATTCACATGGTTCAAATAAGGTTCTAATGAATATGTGAGATCTGTGGCCGCCAATGCTACACCGAACGCAGTGACCACTCGTGAGGTCAAAGAAGCCCCCGACGCCGACGAGGAGTTGAAGATTGTGCGCGAAGCCATTCGAACTGGTCGTTTCGAGAGAAAAGCTTATGCACCGATCGCGAGTGAGTTGTGTGTGATAGAATATCTCGTTTTTTGGAGCACTCGCAGTGTACTACGTCAGTAGTATATAGAACCCTTTTCGATGTCCTTTTTCCAGGGAGGTAACTCTTGGTCCTCTTTTTCCGCCAGGGGGTGCCACCAGTCCCGTATGACGTCACTTCCGGTCTGGGTGAATGGAGCGTGACCTTGCCGTATGACGTCACTTCCGGTCTGGGTGAATGGGGCGTGACCTGTGAACATGATAGGATATGTACTGATCTGTCTGAACACGATGGGAGGGGTCCCGGAGTGAAGCGGTGAAATTTTTGGGAAAAGTCACCGAGGTCTGTATATAGGCTCATACTGGCTATATGGGGGAGGGGTGGTCACATTTTTTGTGGGATTTACTATGGGTTGTGGGGTCTCGTTTTTCTCGTCTCGCCGAGAAAAACCCAATGGGAGGGGTGTCCCGGAGCGAATCGGTGAAATTTTTGGGAAATATATAGCCCCATAGGCTGTATATAGCCCCATAGGCTGTCTATGGGAGGGATAGGTCCATATCTGGGAAATTCACACACGTTCATTGCGATGTGGGTTGTTTGGTCTTTCATATTCATATTCATATGTAAATATTACTATTACCAGGTGCTGGTTAAAGAATTGAGTGTAGACATACCTTCATCAAATAAGATTTATGGAGATAAGAGATGGAAGATTTATTTAACAATCACAAAAAGTTTCTCAGGGAAAGAGGTGTTTGTCTTCCGACCAATCATAACGACATACCAAAACTATACTGGACTCCCAAAATGCATAAATCACCATACAAAGCTAGATTCATAGCTGGTTCTAGAAGCTGCACCACCAAGCTTCTTTCAACCCTATTGACGAGGGCCCTTCAGGAGGTAAAAGCATTTTGGGAAAGGTATTGCGCCACTATTTCTAAGAACTCTGGCGTTGAATGTATGTGGATATTGAAAACTCAAAATGTCTTACGGAAGAACTTGATGCTAAAGGTCACATACCGTACAGACATGTATCCACATGGGATTTCTCGACTCTCTATACTACAATCCCTCATCAGGACCTTATTGATCGTCTAAGTTCATTGATAGTATCTGTGTTCAAGAAAACTGATCGTAGATATATTAATGTCGGAAGCCATAAAGTATTCTTTAGCTCTACTACATACAAGAGATATCATTCATGGGATGTTTCTTTGTTTATAGAGTTGCTTGAATTTCTCATTAAAAATATTTATGTGAAATTTGGCAACACAATATATCAGCAGCATATAGGTATTCCAATGGGTACTAATTGTGCACCCCTGTTGGCTGACCTGTATCTGTTCTCTTATAAATATGACTATATGCAGGCGCTTTCAAAAACCGATCCATTCAAAGCCCGTTCCTTCTCATTCACCAAACGCTATATAGACGATCTTCTCGCTGTTGATAATCGCTATATAAATGACGCAGTGAAGGATATATATCCACCTTCACTGGATTTGAAGGAAACTACAGATAGCCCTACAGGCACATCATATTTAGATCTCTATCTCTATAAAAATGAAGCGGGCATTCTCTCTCGTCGACTTTATGACAAAAGAGATGATTACAATTTCGACATCGTAAACTATCCCTTTCTGGACAGTAATATTCCAGTGGGACCTGCATATGGCATTTGCTAGATCCTGTGTTAAATGTGACGATTTTAATCAACGTCACAAAACATTGGTACAGAAATTTAAAAAACAGGGCTATTCTACCAAGCGCCTACACTCAAAGTTTATCAAATTTGGCGATACATATCGCATGCTGATAGCAAAATACGAACGTAGCGTGCAAGATCTATGGCGCTACGTTTCGTAACTTGTGTCTAATTCCGCTTAACCCGGGGCTAGGGGCCGTATGAACCCATGTACTTCAAGATCCTCATGGTACTCATACGAACAGTCACAATCAAAGCGTGACTGAGATACATCATTCTTTAGATGACGACTCTATAACGAATATTATGGATTAAGAATACTGATCAGCGATACGGATTTGATATTTTTTGGAGACATCATGATGCGGCATCATTGAAAACCTGATGACCGCTTCTCTCTTACAGGAAACAAGCCTATGTTTATGTATACTGATTGTCTTTTATGAATTTGAATTGTTTGCTAATATATTTATATGGAAAATACATGGAATGAGTCTTTGGATTATGGACATGGATATTCTCTAATGGACGACGGCTGGATTATGAATGACGAACTAGACGCTTGTAATTCACGTCTCGTCATTTGACCACTAATCAAAGGAAGGGTCCAGGTGAAACGGTGAGAAATTTTGGGAAGGTACCCATACTCCTTCATGTCCTCAGCTCATACTGGCTATATGAGATCCTGGTGTGCTCAGAGATTCTTCCATTCGGCATGGAATAGACTATGGGTCCGTTTTTCTGCCACCAGTTGTCGTAAAACCTTCAACCCAAATCACTTATATGTATATATTTTCTGAAAGAGCACGATGAAACTATTATTTTAAGATATACCAGTGCTATGTTATAGAAAATTTAAACTCGAACATTCTTCTCCATGCTTGCTTCATTTTTCCTAGAAAACCCCTTAAAAATGTTGAAAAATGGTCAAATTTGGCTCAATTTCCAGAAAAATCTGTAAGAGCGATTTTAATTAAACTTCTTACACACGTTCCCTGGTCCGGTCTCAACTTAAAAAGGCAAACAAAAGTGGGTGTCAACCTAACCGTTTTTTGCCAGATTTTCTTTCCGTAAATGAGTCCCGATTTTTAGGCACACCCAAGGGGCATAACTGAGGCAGGACAAACTTTACTCCATGATCCCGATCAGCGTGTAGACGAAGCCAGCACTCGATTCGTACGTACTCGTTTGCAGCGTTGATAATGCTGAATAGGATGGCATTATAGATATAAGCTATTAAGAAGACAAGAAGAATTATGATGTAGCAGAACAAGGGCAGTCTATCGTATTATGAAATTAGAGAGGGGCCATTACTACGAAACTGTGGAGGGCCACCATAGGTCCAACCTGGGAAATTCACACACGTTCATTGTGATATGGGTTGTGGGGTCTTGTTTTTCACGTCTCGTCATTTAGAACACGATGGGAAGGGTTTCGAAGCGAAACGGTGAAATTTTTGGAAAAAGTTCACCGAGGCCTGGGTAGGCCCATAGGCCTATATTGCATGGCTATGGAGGTATAGGTCCATACGGGGTGAACGTTTTGGGGTCTAGGTGAGCCCCTAATGGTCCTATGGTGTCGTATGAGGTCTTATTTTGAAGCTCTCGTGGAGTTTGTAATGTATCGACTCATGTTTCGTCCGTGTGCAAGAGTCTGCGCATGCGTAGTCTGGCCGTAGTATAGAAAGCAGGCATGTTGGGGGATGCGTGGGGGTGTGTTTTAACCCACCACTAGGGGTTCATGGTTGTGGTTTGGTGGGTTGTGACGTCACTTCCGGGTTTCACTAAAACTACCTTCGAACATAGAAGAGTTCCAATTTTTCCCGTACACGTAGGATCCGGATGTTCAACATCCGGGGTTTTTCCCGGCCCGGCCCGGCCCGCCCCGGCCGCAGCGCGCGCGCGGGTTACTCCGGCCGCAGCGCGCGCGCGCGGGGGTTATAAGATGCCGCAGCGCGCGCGGGTTATCCGGAAGTGCGTGGGTGAATCCGCAGCGCGCGCATGAAGACCCTCATACATACCCCAATGCAGGCGCAGACGTGAAGTGCCCGGATGATAGACACGGACGTCACCGAGAAAAACACATACAACTCGTCACATACAGTCGCCCCCCTCAAGACCCTCATACATACCCGAAAAGACACGGACGTTACCGAAAAGACACGGACTTTATCGAAAAGACACGGACGTCACCGAAAAGAGACGAACTTCACCGAAAAGACACGGACTTTACCGAAAGGACACGGACGTACCCGAAAAGACACGAAGGTGAACGACATTGTGGAAAAACCCCACAGACAGGTTAGTACATGCATTCCTATCATGTTCACAGGTTATGCCCGATTCACGCATAATAAAAGGATTGATCTGTGTTGTTGTTGCTCTCTTTTTTGAACTAACCCATCAGAATAGTACGTATCACGGACTACACCCGTAGAGCTACGTCTAGGCGCGCATGTGTGACATGGTCTATAAAACACGTCTCTCTGGATCCCCCACCTTCATTCCTACGGTTGCAGAGCCATGACGGACACCCGTCCCTATGCGACTCGCATTTTACAGCATGCGACCGTGGTTAATTCACTCACGGGTTACCGAGCAGTGGTTCGGTCCATGTTTTCAGATGGCGACGATAACGAGGGGCGACGCCAGATCCTGAACGAGTTCACAGAAGCGGTCCTCGACAGAGTGCACTCGATGGAGAGGTGTGCCATCACTCACCACTACTGGACTATGACAGCCATCCTTGATGCTTGGGCTATGGACCACGAGCGCTCACGCCGGAATCAGCGACGGCTGGTTGGCCTAGTCATGGCCTGTGCCCTATTGACCCTGGCGCTGTGGCATTGACAGTGGCACCAGACTATAAATACGAGGGTCAGACACAGTGTGCGTCATTCACCGATCGTCATTGGGTCAACCATGTCACCAGTTCTACGAGCCATCCTTCCCCTTACACCCCGGGTGGGGTTACACGTCTATGAAGATAAAGTCACCCTCGTGGAAGGCCGCGGAGATGTTTGCTGATCGCGCACTGAGACCGTATCGAATACGGTTACGCTACACCGTGACGGCTGGACCAAGTTTAAACGGGTGTTGAGCGGCGAGCTCGACGACACCTCATTCACATAGACAATGCCATCTACGTACACCGTGGACCGTTCTTCCCACGCCTGGGCCGCTACCAAGACCCTACGCGAGGCTTCACCCTAGACCCCGATCTGTGGACAGCCTTCGAGAAAGTGGTGCCCATCGTGGACCCGCTATTTACACCGGACGAGCGGTCATCAGACGAGTTGGAGTGTGCTCGTGCCCTAAGAGAAGCGGCGGCAGAACCCAATGAACAAATGTCTAGCCATGAACCAGACGACAATGCCATTGATTACCCGGCTAGACTCAGTCAGCCCAGTGACATGACCACCCGATCCTTTGATCTCACGGGGTTCTCCCTATAAATACGAGAGACAGTCAAATCTGGTATCATTCACGTACTGACCATGACGGAGCATATAATACTGGCGTATCTCAGCTTGACCCCCGAGGTTTTCCTGCACGTGTATGCGGATAAGGTCGATATCATGGAGGAGGTGGGAGACATCTGTGATGCCGACCCTACACAACCGTGCCCGGCCCACATTCGTCTGTCCCGGGAGGGCTGGACCAAATTCAAGCGGGTGTTGTCTGGTGAACTGGACGGCGACCTCATCCACTTGTGTCACGATGTGTACATCCGACGCGGCCCTTTCTTTGCTCAATTGGCTCGGCTAGACGGGGGTACAGTGCATTTTACCCTTCACCCTGATCTATGGTCTGCATTAGAAGATGCCGTGGTAGATGTGGATCAAGTGCTTATCAAGCCGTCATCAGACGAGTTGGACTGGTCATTTACCATGGACACTGTGGAAGCCAACGAAGAAAATCAGAAAGAAACTCCGGCCCAAGATATACCCGTTATAAATAAACGATAGAGCCAGGATCCATCATCATTTGTCACCATGAAGAGCTGGGAGAAGGTGTTGGATAACTTATGCTACAGTCCCGACAGTCCGGCGGCCTATAGTGCATTGTCGGCTCTCTATCGAGCGGCCAAACCCCAGGGGATACAACGTGCCCAAGTCCGAGATTGGTTAAGAAAACAAGACACCTATACCTTACATAGATCTGTCCGTCGCCATTTTCTACGGAACCGGGTCATCGTGGGAAGAATAGATGCCCAGTGGCAAGCGGATTTGATCGATATGAGCGCCTTTGCCAAACACAACGATGGGAATCGGTATATCTTGACGTGCATCGATATCCTATCCAAGTATGCGTGGGTGGTACCCATCCGGACGAAAACGGGGGCGAATCTCATAGCGGCGTTCAAAGACATCTTCAAGACCGGGCGCAACCCTTTGTATTTGCAAACCGACGAAGGCACGGAATTCCTCTACAGACCGTTCCAACAGTTTCTGAAAGCCCAGAAGGTGTTTTTCTTCCATACGTACAACGAGACCAAGGCGTCCGTGGTGGAAATGTTCAACAGGACATTCAAAGGCCGCATGTGTAAATATTTCACCTATAAGAATACAAGGCGGTACATCGATGTTCTCCCGAAACGTGTGAGTGGGAGCCCCCATTACCGTGACCCAACCCAATGAAGCCCAAGTCCGGCGTGTCTTGTACCCCAGGCCATCGCAGCGAACGCCGAAGGCGGTGTACAAGGTCGGGGACCCTGTACGGATCAGTAAAGTAAAAGGTCAATTTGAGAAAAGTTACTTGCCCAACTGGAGCGATGAGCACTTCCTGATTAAACGGCGCCTACCCCGACAGCAGCGAGTCTATGAACTGGAAGATCTTCAAGGGGAACCATTGCTAGGGACGTTTTACGAGATGGAATTACAGCCTGTCGTAAAAACAAAGCAAGACTACTACACGGTGGAGCAGATTTTGAAAACGGAACGTCGACGTGGCAAACTGTTTCATTTCGTCAAATGGCAAGGCTGGCCCAGTTCCTTCAATTCCTGGGTCGCTGCCAACCAGGTGAAGCGACTATAAAGCCAGACACCACTACCGTCATCCTTCATTCCACGTTCGACCACGGTGCTATGGACAAACAGCAGCTGCCTCTGACCACAGCGTCTCCCAAATCGCGCAAAGCGCAAGTGGGCTGTGTGGTGATAGTGCTAACCCTGTTGAGTGTGTTGTACGGAGGTGTGTTTTACGAAGTAGCCTATGTCAGCACGCTACTTAACCAACTGAGGACACCAGCCATCAGTGAAACCAGTCTACAGATAGCACCAGCCAACTCCGTGATCGAAACGAGCCCAGTCATCACCACATCAGGTGTACAAGCCACAACGAGCTCCACACCAAGCTCCACACCTACACCAAGTACACCCACTACGTCTGAAAACCCACCGGATTTCATCCCTCACACTGAACAGACAACGACGACCGACGTTATACCCACCACCATCATCACTCAGTGAACAGACAACGACGACCGACGTTGTACCCACCACCACCAATCCAGTTTACTCGTACGAAATTTACAAGAGCGGGTTAGCACGACAGCGCATACAGCTCGAACCATGGACCCTCGGTGGCAGCATCCCTTCACTTGCGTCATCGCAGGACCGACGGGCTCCGGCAAAACGCACTTCGTCAGGAAGCTCCTTCAACACGGCGACAGCATGGTCACCCCACCCATTGCCCGAGTCGTGTGATGTTACGGAGAATGGCAGGCAGCGTATGCAGCAATGCCCCACATCACGTTCGTGGAAGGCCTACCCAACCTGGCCGATTTGGAACCCGACACCTTGGTGGTTCTGGATGATCTCATGGCGGAGACGGATGCGCGGGTCACCCAACTCTTTACCAACGGCAGCCACCATCGACGGCTCAGCATCATCTACATTGTGCAGAATCTGTTCAGTAAAAACAAAGAACATCGGAACATCAGCTTAAATGCCCACTACCTGGTGGTCTTCAAAAACCCGAGAGATACCACTCAACTGCTGCACCTGGCGAGACAGATATATCCCGGCCGCACACCGTTTGCGTTGGAAGCCTTTAAAGATGCCACAACCCCTCAGCACGGGTATATGCTCTTCGACCTAAAGCAAGCCACCCCCGACCACCTTCGACTACGGACCGGCATCTTTCCCGGAGAGGCCCACCACGTGTACATGCAAAAATAATGAAAACACACCCACAGTGGCTCCCCCAGCTGGAGTGTGTGTTTGATGATGGGGATAATAAAAAGAATGAATACCACAGCATGGTTGACTTTGTCTCTGTTCTCTGAGGTAGATAAAAAGGGCAGAGTTATGGGTTCTGGCATTAGTTGTACATGATATCTGCGCGAGTACGGAAGCACGCTCCGACGCTCCGTGTATTGAAGACGGCCCCACCCGAGTTGGTCCGAACCATTGTACGCGGTGCGGACCCTGACGTTGTACGCTGTCTGTGCGAGATCGGGTACAACCTGTTAAAAGGCAACGTACCACTGACTCCGGCTCAGAAGACCAAGTTGGCCAAGCATAAGACAGATCTCCGAACCTTAGTCCAGAAGCGAGTCTCTCAAACACAAAAGAAAAAGGTGTTACAGAATGGCGGCTTTCTCGGGGCCATCTTAGCACCGTTGGCCGCTTCTGTGTTGGGTCCAGTATTGGGTGGACTCTTCGGCCGACAATGAACCACACGAAAAAATGGTCCTCGTCGAACCACGGTTCCTTCAAAACCTCCAATCGCCCTACTCTGTCCCACCTACGGTGAAGACCATAACACCTTCGATGGAGAGATGCAACAGATCTTACAAAGACCGGGGTTAAGCGACAGTGAGAAAGTACAACGGTACAATGAGACGCTTCAATGGTACATGACGTTCATGGACCAATACAAAACCCTCTCTACCCCACCACCACCACCACCACCACGTGACACACCGCCGACCTCAGCACCGCTCCAACAGCCGCCATTACCAGGGGTACCACCCACAGCCCACAGTGGGTGGAAGACGAAGTCCTGAAGAGTGTACCTGCATCGTTCAAGAAACAAGCTGGCCTGGTATTACAACGGATGAAACAGAATCCTAACATGACTTGGAATGATAAAGGCGAACTACTGGTACAGAATCAGGTGGTCCCAGGCATCCACATGACGGATTTAGTGAATGACCTGATGCGTAAACGCAGGTCGCACACGGATCCTCGAGGATGGGAGATCTTCGGTCAAGGCTTGAAAGACATGCATGTACCACAGGAATTAGTGGGGAACCCCCATCGCTGGGCCTTTATAGAGCGAACCCAGCAATCGCCGAGTGGTCCACTACCTTCTTGGGAATCCGAATGGGAACCGGAGTCACCCCCCAAAATACCACCACCACAACGGGCACCTTCCTTTCAGACCTTTAAAAAACCATCCTTGATCAGGACACCCCACATCTCCAGAGCCGTGACACGTAGCAAGTCACCGCGACGAACAAGACGCCGGACACAACCACCCAAGGCCTGGAACACCTATTAAAACCAACAGCAGCAGCAGGACAGCTCAGTCGCCATGTTTTACCTCACCCTACCCAGTAACAGTTCGCTGGATGTGTTTCCTGACAACACCTTGGCCAAGTACGTGACCCAGTTACCACAACCGTTGCATTTACCTGGGCGCTGGGAATGTGACCTCGTGGATATCCAATACCCTTACTCGTGGTACAACGTGCGAGCCAATGAAGTGTGGTACGAGATGACCTACGAAGGAAAAGACACCCGACTCACCCTCCCCCGAAGGCCAATACGATACTCCCAAGGAGTTCATGGGTGGGCTGTCAAGACTGTTGCATTATAAGGCTCTACGGGAGGTCACGAATACTTCGAAACCCATCAAATCCTTTCCCTTCAAGAATCACGTGGACTTCGATTACAACGCACACAACGACAAGGCACAGCTTATCGTCAACGCCAACGCGAGTGTCGTACTGAGTCTTATCCTACAGCAAATGCTGGGTTTCGATCTACAGACGTTCGCTGGTCCCACCGCCCACCAAGGCGAGATCCCGATGGATATGAAGTCGGGTATGTACGGACTCTACGTCTACTCGGACGTGGTGGACAACCACATCGTGGGCGACATCAACACACCTCTGTTACGGGTGGTGCCCATTAAAAGACGTATGGAGATCAAATCACCCACAGTTTCACCCACATGTTCTACCTACCCGTACGACAAACCGACATCAACACTATCACGGTGGATATAAGAGATGACACGGGACGACCGGTGGCATTCGAACGCGGGAAAGTGGTGCTGACACTTCATTTTCGACAAGCACGTGCTCCCCACTTTGTATAATGAAGGTGCCTTGCGAGTGCGATGCACGCAGCTATATGGACTATTATGCCCAACAGGCCGGCGTGGCCTTCCGGTCTTTAGTGGTGCACGCATGCAACGAGGACATGGACTGGGGAACATACTCAGGAGCATCGTCAAAACGTTCCTGCCCTTGGTGACGCGTGGGGTGAAAGCAATCGGCAAACAAGCGGTACGCAGTGGACTGCAAGTCGCCGGTGATGTCTTGGGGGTACGGCACCCAAAGAAGCCTTGAAACGGCGGGCCAAAGAAGCAGGAGGCGTCTTAGTGGCCAAAGCACAACGCACCGTAGGGAATAAAAGACCTGCACCACCGACACCACGCACCAGTCGACGACCGACCCAGCGACGACGCACATCGAAGACACAGGATATCTTTTCTTAAAACATGTCCTTGATCCACGCAGAGTCCTGCCCCTCCACCAACAGTGAATTTGATTTGTGGACCGTCCCGCCCACACAGACCAGTGCCGAACAAGGATTATGGGTGGAGCATCTCCCGCTAGTAGTATAGTAAGAGTAAATTGAGTAATTAGCGCTTCACTGCGCATGCGCAGAACCTGTTGTGACGTCAGAATTGGTTTTGTGCGCATGCGTCGTGGGTGGGTGGGTGGTGGATGGGTGCAAGATGGCGTCGTGGGTGAGTGGGTGGTGGATGGGTGCAAGATGGCGTCGTGGGTGAATTCAGGTGGTGGATGGGTGCAAGATGGCGTCGTGGGTGGTGGGTGGTGGATGGGTGCAAGATGGCGTCGTGGGTGGTGGGTGGTGGATGGGTGCAAGATGGCGTCGTGGGTGGTGGGTGGTGGATGGGTGCAAGATGGCGGCACATGTGGTGGGTGGTGGATGGGTGCAAGATGGCGTCGTGGGTGGTGGGTGGTGGATGGGTGCAAGATGGCGGCACATGTGGTGGGTGGTGGATGGGTGCAAGATGGCGGATTGTAGAAAAACGTATAAAAGGAGTCGATTTTTAGGGTAGGGTGTATTCATTGCAATCTGACTTACCTGACCTGACCCGCCTGCCTGCTTGCCTATCCGCTTGTATGAGACGAAAAGCATGAGACGTGGAGAAGATTTCCCCTGGGACCCAGCAGTACCTCCGGTTGAAGTCTTGCCTGAAGACGAGCGTGTCAAGGACATTTATCAACGTCACTGGGCTACCATACGCCATTGTTTTCACCGTGACCGTCGTCTATTGGACTTGTATAACTACCGACTGCAGGACCTCACGTATCTGTCTACCTATGCCGAGAACATTTTCAAAGATCAGGTGACAGCGTTCAAGTTGAATATCACATTCGGGTACATTTTACGGCACAAGGAGACGGACCAGCTGCGGTATTATTATCCCAGCAATAATACCTATGTGTTTGATCAGCCGTTCACGGTGACGGATGCGATTTCTCTGCAGCCACTCATCGACCAATTGACTACGTTGGATCCATTGGAATGGGCCCGGTTGCAACGCCCCAATACCCAATGGCTTGTGGAAATGGTCACCAACGTCACATTTTTCGTCACGAAAATGAGAGATCATCCTATCGGTGCTCCTGTACTACTCCCTCCGTGGTTGCTTCATCGACCCGGTCTGTATGCATTAACAGCAGGGCGAACCGGGCCCTACAAAGACCGGAAATGTCTGTTTCGGTGTTTGGCCGTGCATGTGGACGAGTGTAACCCCAAGTCTTGTGACACAGTGGCCGATGACTATTGGGAACAGTATTTACAGCAGCAAGACTTGGATAAGCGGCACTTCCGTGGAGTGCCGTTCAAGAATTTGGATGACGTGGAAACACTGTTCGACATCAATATCTTTGTATACCGATTACGATGCGAGGAGGAGGGTACATTTGTGGCTGAATTGGTTCGTCGTTCAGCAGAACGGTATGCTGCTACGATGAAAGTCAATGTGTTCGACGACAATGGCGTGAGTCATTTTTCGCTGATCTCCAATATGAGCCAGTACGCTCAGTCTTTTAGTTGTGCCCAATGCCATCGGGTGTTTAAACAGTCTTACAACTTACATCGCCACGAGAAAATCTGTGACAACAGTGTCAAGCGAGTATATCCGGGTGGAGTGTATCATAATACGCCTACTATTTTCCAGGAACTGGCCGATGAGGGTATCATCATACCGGAAGTGGACCGTTATTTTCCCTACCGGGCGTGTTACGATTTTGAGGCCCTGTTGGAGCCCATGGACATGTTCTCAGCAAAAACGCAGTGGACGCAGCGCCATATTCCTCTGAGTGTCAGTATTTCCAGCAACGTACCTGGCTATGACGCTGCGCCTGTCTGCTTCGTGTCGTCGGGGGACTCCCATGAGTTGCTCACCCGCATGATGGAGTATTTAGAGCAAGTCAGTGCGGCTAGTACAGAACTATTGGTGGCCAAGTTCCAGGACGTACTGGACCAACTGGACGACCGTATTCCTATACCGGGTGTAGCGTTTAGTGACGATGAAGAGTCCGAGTCCGAGTCCGAGTCCCTGCAGTCGCAGCCTCTGCAGTCGCAGGATGTGCCTTTACCGAAACCGTATGCGGAGAAATTGAAAGTGCGCTTCCTACAATACCTAGGTCAGTTACCGGTGCTCGGTTTCAATTCGGGACGTTATGATTTGAACATGGTGAAGGAATTTCTCTACCCTTACTTGGCCCAGGCGAATACCATCAAGTCCGTGATCAAGAAGATCAATAATCATATGGCCCTCACTACCACATCACTGCATTTCCTGGATGTACGGAACTATTTAGCTCCTAATTGTAGCTATGATCAGTGGGTCAAGGCCTATAACTGTGCACAAACCAAAGGGAGGTTCCGTTACACGTATATATCATCGCTCGACCGTTTGCAGGAAACACAGTTGCCACCCCGGCACGCCTTCTTTGATGATTTGAAGCAAGTGGAATGTCCGGAAGACACGTACCGGGAACTACAGCAGGTATGGAACGATGAACATATGCAGACCTTGCGAGATTTTCTGATATGGTATAATAACCTAGATGTGGTTCCTTTCCTGGAAGCGGCCGAGAAAATGGTGCAACTCTTTCGTCGCCAAATGCACGTCGACATCTTCAAGGAGTGCTTGAGTTTACCGGGTCTGGCGCTTCGCCATCTTTTTCAAGAGTGTGCTACGTACTTCTCGCTGATACAGCAAAAAGATGCAGACATGCATCATTGTCTAAAGCAGAACATTGTGGGCGGCCCGAGTCTTATTTTTCACCGTTATCACGAGATGGACGTCACTACTCTGCCCAGTGGAAAACCCTGTGCTAAGATCATCGGTTTCGATGCGAATGCCTTGTACCTGTGGTCGTTGGCCCAACCTATGCCCAGTGGCCATTATACACGTTGGTTGGCGGAAGGTCGGCATTTTACACCGCAACGTACACCCTACAAGCATCTGGCTGATCAGTGGTTGGATTGGGAAGCCTATCGACGGGCCATTTATATACGACACCAGACCAACGCCACAGAGAAGCGCATAGGAGATCGTCGACTTCCCGTCGATGGGTTTGCCCTGGTGGGTAGCACACCCACCGTATTCCACGGTTGCTATTGGCACGGCCACGAATGCCATTTCAGCGCTGGACGCTTCAACGAGCGACGTGGAAAAACACCGCAAGAATTACGGGAAGAAGTGGTGGCGAACGGTGATTATGTGAAAGAGAGAGGATACCATCTGATTGAAATGTGGGAGTGTGAATTTCACACGATGTGGCAGGCCCTGCCCCATTTACGACGTTTCCTAAAAGAGCGTGAGTACCCCTTGAGTCGTCGGCGACTTCTGAGTCTGCCACAGATGTTGGACGCCATTCGTTCGGGGGACCTCTACGGCTTTGTCGAATGTGATTTGCATGTTCCCGACACTCTCAAGCCTCTCTTCGCCCAGTGCTCTCCCATCTTTAAGAACACGCTGGTGGGTCGGGCGGATATTGGGGACACCATGAGGACCTATGCGGAGCAACACGAGTGTTTGCCTCAACCTCGACGGATGTTGATTGGTAGTATGTGGGCCGAGAAAATCTTGCTGGGCACCCCCTTACTGCAGTGGCACATGAACCACGGTTTGGAAATTACCCAAATATATCAAGTGATACAGTACGTACCCGACGCTTGTTTTGCGGAGAATGCCGACATCGTGACGTCGGCCCGTCGTCAAGGTGATGAATACCCGAGTGAGGCCATCATCGCTGAATCTTGGAAGCTCACTGGCAATGGTTATTACGGAAAAACGGTAACGAACCAGGATAAGCAAGTCAACGTGAACATTTGTACTACTGCCCAAGCCCGCAAAAAAGTGAATTCTCCTCTGTTTCGGTCCGTGGAGGTCATCGATGACGACACCTATGAAGTCACTTCAGCCAAGAAGACTATCCGGTACAACTTACCCCTGCAGATTGGATGTATGGTATATCAGGTGGCCAAGCTGAGGATGCTGCAGTTTCTCTATGATTTTATGGGTGTCTATTTTAATCCCTCAGACTGGCAACTCATGGAAATGGATACCGACTCGGCCTACATGGCCGTCTCTAATGCAGATTGGGAGTCCCTGGTGAAACCGGAGTTACGGGCCCAGTATGAAGCGGAACGGGACCAGTGGCTACCTCGACGTGACCATTACCAGTACGATAAGCGTACGCCGGGCCTGTTCAAGCTGGAGTGGAGTGGGGATGCTATGATTGGTCTCTCCTCCAAGACGTATTACTGTTACGGCGGAGACGGAGGAGGGGAGGAAAATAAGTTTAGCTGCAAAGGGGTGAGCCGGCGCGATCCCAACATCGACAAAGCCTTGTACTTGAACGTACTGCAAAGCCAGGCCAGTGCGAGTGGTACTAACCGAGGATTTCGAGTGGTGGACCACCAGATGCGGACGTACATTCAGCAACGAGACGCCTTTACTTTCTTTTATCCCAAACGAAAAGTGTTGGCCGACGGTGTGAGCACCACCTACTTGGACTTGTGAACAATGTCGAACTATAACTGTTGATACACGAGTTATAAAACTGTAAAAGTCAGGATGGCCGAGTGGTCTAAGGCGCCGGTATTAAGTGCTGGTCGGCGAATGCTGTCGTAGGTTCGAATCCTACTCCTGACAGAACTTTTTTTGTACCACTTGTATATACATACCACTACTATTCTATGTGTACATACCACTACTATTTGTACCCTGTATTCTATTTTGTATATATATATAGTGTAACCCTTCTTGTTGACTTAAATAAAAAAAAAAGTCAAATCATTTTTTTGTGTTTTTTTCATCTTTTATTCAACATCAATGAACGTCAGAACAACAACGTCATAACAATAACGTGATAATAAACAAGTGGCCTGCGCGCAGTACATTTAAGTTAACCAGAGAAATGGAGCATGCACATTAAAACGAGAGGCCGTCCAGTCATAGACGAGGACATCACGGTCTTCGGCTTGACAATAATCATCAAACATGTGTACGATAGTGGGCATAGAATGTCCTCTACTCCGGTGAGTGAGATAAAACACACAGTACTGTCCGCACACACTACTCAAGGGTCCTTGTAATCTTTGAGTATTCCAACGCCACTCTGTAGTAGAGACGTCCATGAATTTCACCAAATCGGCATGTAGGGGTGCAAGTCCGTAGGAATCAAAGTATTCGCCTTGGCCTAGGGTGTCCACGTACACAGCTATCCAATGTTCACCGGGTCGACTCCTCGTGTCTGTATTCAGGATGTAGGCTGCTGGGGTGGAAGAGTGGGTGGGAAACACATTGCGTGGAAACACACCTCGAAAGGGGATCTTCGGATCTCGCTGGAGTATGCTCATCAGCTGCTCTGTATCCATGATCACTCTTAGCTGGCGTAGTCACACAGCACGTTTCTTTGCTGATCCACGCTGATGACGTTATCAAACTCGGCGTAGCAAATCACGTTAATGGTGTGGGCTAGAGCGGTGGCGAAACGCAGTTCCAACCGCAGGTTTCCTTTCTTCAGCAAAGCCAGTTGATGATCGTGTTCCAAGGTGGGGGTGAGGTCAAAGGCGAACAATGTGTACCCACGGGTAAAGTCCTCTCGAGTGATGTTATTGCCTTCGTCCTGGTTGTTTTGTCCTGTGGCTGTAAACAGGTTCAGGTAGGTCCGCACATAGTTTTTGTTAAGAAAGTCCGGTTGTAATGGACGGGCTGGAATTTGATGGCCGGCCACGTGCAGTGTCACAAAGTTGATGTTGAAATGTTGAAAGTTGAACGGATTCTCAGCCCAATTTCCATTGAAAGCGGTGTTGGTCACACACGCCAGGGTAAGACGTTTAGGCAGATCCCCTAGAAATAAATTTTCACGGTTGGCCATCATCGTACCTGCTGGCACAGAGAACACCTTGGTCTGTACGCGTCGGATGGGGTACTGGGCTGGTTTTTTCGATAAGGCTTCCATGTGACTCAGCAACACGCCCTGTTGCAAATCTACCGTACGGACAAACAGGGCTGCATCTTCAATGACGATCTTGTAGTCGACACCCCCGGGTCCACCGGCCATTAAGGCGAACGCGGGTAAGGAACGGATCAACTTGATCTTGATGGATACTCCGTTCATCATGTAGCGGTCTTGCAGGAACAGATCGGCGTGCAGTCGTCCCATCATACCGATGGACTTGCTTTGGGCTGCCATTCTTTTGCGTGCGACGTACCCATTATTGGCACCGAGTATGTTGTTCATGACTCCGGGTGTATCCTTGAAGTACAGCTGAGCTTGTAAGTGTGATTTTTTGGCATCACTGCCGTACGACAACAGCGTCTCCATGTAGGCTCGGTATACGGGTACGTATTGGTGGACGTACTGATGAGTTTATCGTTCAGCCCTATATCCACCTGTTGGAACAAGGAGTGCAGCCAAAGATTCACCGGGCCTACTACCTTATCGGCCTCTATGGGCGTCGCGTCGTTGTTCATTATTTTGGCTTTCACGTACAAGTACGTGTGGGCTAAATCCAGGTAGGCCGTATCTTTGTTTTCAATGGTAAATTCCACGGGGCCCATCCCCGTCAGGCTAGCCAGGGGTCGATGTTCTACCCAACGTCCTTCGGCTACACTGGTTTGAGTGGGTGGAATAGTCCACAAATCCAATTCACTGTTGGTAGACGGACACGACTCGGAGTGAATGAATGCCATTATGCGAAGATGTCTCTCCTACTACTACTACTCCTCTTCTTATTCGTCCTGGGCTTAGTCCTCCTCTGGGGTGTGCGTCGTCGGTGTGTTGGACGTCGAATGACTCTTCGCTGTGTCGGAGTTTGTCTTTTAAGGGCTTTGGCGATCAAGACGCCGCCCGCTTCTTTAGCCCGTCGTTTGAAAGCTTGTCGGGGTGCTGTGCCTCCCATCACATCACCGGCCACGCGCAATCCACTGCGTACCGCTTGTTTCCCCACCGCTTTCACACCCCGTGTCACCAAGGGTAAAAACGTTTTCACAATGCTGCCCAGTATGTTCCCCAATCCGTGACCTCGTTGCATGCGTGCACCGCTAAACATGAGCAAGCCTCCGCCCGTTTGTTTCTTGTAGTAGTCGGCATAGCTGGGCGTATGGCACTGGTAAGGCACGTACATTATACGAAGTGAGGAGAGCGGACTTGTCGGAAAGCAAGTGTCAGCACCACTTTTCCTCGTTCGAATGCGATCGGGCGTCCCGTGTCATCTCTTATATCCACCGTGATCGTGTTGATATCGGTATGTCGTACGGGCAGGTAAATTATATGGTTGAAACTCTGGTTGACTTGATCGCCATACGTCTTGCTAATGGGCACCACCCGTAACAGAGGTGTGTTCACATCACCCACAATATGGCTGTCCACTGCGTCCGAGTAGACGTACAGTGCGTACATACCTACTTTCATATCCATCAAACTGGTACCGTTGTCAATGGTGGGACCCGTGTAGACGCTTTCAGGCAGCCGTAACATTTGCTGTAGTGTAGGACTGAGTTTCACAGCCACGTTAGGGCTCAGCATGAT
>JAVTVY010045554.1:0-21116 GCA_036873755.1 Hanleya hanleyi
AACAAACGGAAGGCTTTGACTGCGAACGGTGCCTCGGTGGATCTCATGGGTCGACTACACGCAGACATGTTCAAGCAAGACCGGTACCTCTTGAACAAGATCCCCATCAAAATCCGACTGATACGGGCGCCTCCGACCTTCGCCTTGATGGCCACTAACGTAGATGGGCATGCAGCTGACTATAAGATTGTCATCCAAGACGCAGTCCTGTATGTCCGAAAAGTGAAACCGAATCCAGCCGTTCAATTGGGACACCTCAAAGCCTTGGAAACAAAGCCAGCCCAGTACCCTATCCGACGTGTGCAAACCAAAGTGTTCTCCGTGTCTGCTGGAAATATGAGCGCCAACAAAGAAAACCTGTTCCTGGGGGAACTACCCAAGCGATTGATCCTGGCCTGTGTGGAAAATACCAGTTTCAGCGGAGCCTACCCAGAGAACCAGTTTGACTTTAAACATTTCGGCATCAATTTTGTAGCCATGCATGTGGATGGACAACAGGTCCCAGCCACGGTCTTAACACCGAACTTTGGGCGCGCGAATTTCATTCGAGCCTATCAGAGCCTGTTTACAGCCACCGGTCAAATCAACCAGGACGAAGGGAATTTCATCAGTCGGGAGGACTACGGGAAACGGATACACGTTGTTCTGTTTCGATTTGACCCCCACCTTAGAGAACGACCATCAGCTGGCCCTGGCCAAGCAAGGCAATTTACGGTTGGAAATCCACTATGCACGAGCCCTCCGGAGCACCGTCAATGTGATCTGCTACGCCGAGTTTGACAACATCATTCAAGTGGACAAAGCGCGCAACATCCTGTGTGACTTCTCCACCTAACATGGATACAGACCAGATAACCACCGTGCTGGAGAATGACCCAGAGACACGTATGGTGTTTCAAGGGGTGTTCGCCCGAGATATGTTCCCATTAGACCGTATGTATCCTGCTGCTTACGTTCTCAACACGGACCCGATGGATCGGCCCGGTGAACATTGGGTGGGCGTGTACTTGACAGAACAGCAGGGCGAATACTTTGACCCGTACGACCTGCCACCCCTCCATCCCGATTTAACAGACTTCATGGATCAAGGCACAGAGACGTGGTGCTGGAACAGTCAAACGTTGCAAAGCCTGGCCAGTAGCGTGTGCGGACAATATTGCTTGTTTTACCTGTACCATCGATGCCGGGGAAGACCCTTATCTACCATCGTACAGATGTTTGACGAGTACCCCAAGGCCGAGGACCGCGATGTGCTCGTATATGACTGGGCCGCCCATCATTTCAATGTACAAGCCCCGTTCTGGGCTTAAGTTCTTTCAATGTACACACGCCCGCTGTTCTGGGCTTAAGTTTACAAGCCCCCTGTTCTGGGCTTCAGTTTTTTCAATGTACAAGCCCCCCTGTTCTGGGCTTCAGTTCTTTCAATGTACAAGCCCCTTGTTCTGGGCTTCAGTTTTCACGTGGTTGTTCTCACGTTGTTGTTGTTACTGAATAAAAAACATAATGAGATCTCACCAAAAAACCCTATCTTGTGTGTTTTCTATATGAGCATGTCCATGAATAGCCAATCAGTGGCCTAGAATGGAGCCAAAGGTAACCCATCCATGTCCAGAAAACATTACTCGGGTGTACAAGAACCCGGATGTAGGCGCGGACGTAGGCGAAAGCATCCCAGTACCCGGATGTAGGCGCAGACGTGAGCGAAATTCTAGTACCCGTCCATTGGTTCTTTTATCGATCGCTCATTGGCTCTTTTTCTCGACCGCTGATTGGTCCAAATGGAACTGCCCATCCTTCCCAGGTTAATTTACAATCCCCTTTTGGGGTTCAAGCTCTGACTATCGATGCCGCAACATTGTCCCCTCCGAACCTTGCCGAAAGGGAGACCTTTTGACCTGGATGTGACCTTTGACCTTTTGACCCGACATGCATCCGCCCACTGCCGGTAATGACGCGCGCGCGCGCTGCGGCATGAGATCACTCCCGCGCGCGCGCGCGCTGCGTCCGGGGCGGACCGGGGCCGGGGCGGGCCGGGGCCGGGTCCGGGAAAGTTGGAGGTAGTGTTTGAGCATTCTGAAAAACCGGAAGTGACGTCACACACACTTGCGCAGACCCACCAAACCACGTGAATGTTAGTCCAGGTGGATGCTCCCCCCACCTAGGATTCACATGGATACCTCACTCGACACAATAGGCCCATGAGGAGCCCACCTAGACCCCCAAAACGTCTATTTCCATACCCTTTGGCTACCGCGCATGCGCAGAATGACCCTATTTCTACCCCACATCCACGCCACCAGATGCTCCATTACATAGGCTTCACAGGGATACCTCACACGACCCATTCGAACCGTGAATAGCCCATCTCTAACCCAAACACATCCACACACACACACACCCAAAAATGTCTGCTTTCTATACTACGGCCAGGCTGCGCATGCGCAGACTATTGACAACGTACGAACCATTAGTGTAGTCAAGTGCTCCTGCATGAGAGCTTCACATGGATACCTCACTCGACCCCATCGGGCCATTAGTGGCCCACCTAGATCCCAACACGTCCACCCCGTATGGACCTATACACCCATAGCCATGCAGTATAGGCCTTTGAGCCTACCCAGGCCTCGGTGACTTTTTTCAAAAATTTCACCGTTTCGTGCCGGGACACTTCCTATCATGTTTGTCTTGACGAGACTAAGAAAACAAATCCAAACAACCATACCGCAAATGTCTAGAAGTAGGTTTCCCAGTGGGACAAACATTGGACCTATACCCCCATAACCCGTATATGGGACTATATGGATCTCCCTGAACTTTTTTCAAAAATTTCAACGATTCGTTCCGCGACACTTCCTATCATGTTTGTCTTGACGAGACTAAGAAAACGAGACCCCACAACCTATATCGCAAATGTCTAGAAGTAGGTTTCCCAGTGGGACGAACATTGGTCCTATACCCCTAGTATGGGACTATATGGGTCTCCTTGAACTTTTTCCAAAAATTTCAACGATTCGCTCCGCGACACTTCCTATCATGTTTGTCTTGACGAGACTAAGAAAACGAGACCCCACAACCTATACCGCAAATGTCGAGAAGTAGGTTTCCCAGGATGGTCCTATACCTCCATACCGGCATTTTCTGTAATTTAGGATAAAGTCCGTGTTCCGTATTTTTTTCAGGAAAATTTTTACATACACCCACCCTGGAACTAGGGGGAGATAACTCTATTGATAGGCAAGCCCCGTTAAGCCCGGCGACCTATATACCCCCATACCCCATATAGGCATTTTCCAGGATTTTTCGATAAAGTCCGTGTTCCGGGGTTTTTTTTCAGGAAACATTTTACATGCACCCACCCATGACTGGATGCCCCTTCACATAGGCTTCACATTGATACCTCATACAACTCCATCGGCCCATTAGGGGCTCCCCTAGATCCCAAAACGTCTATTTCCATACCCTTGGTCCACCGCGCATGCGAAGAATGGTGGCAACGCCCGAGCCGCTAGTCCAGTCAGATGCCCCTTCATGAATGCTTCACATTGATACCTCATATGACCCCATTGGACCATTAGGGGCTCCCCTAGCTCCAAAACGTCTATTTTCATACCATTTGGCCACCGCGCATGCGCAGAATGCCGATATTTCAATCCCACACCCAGCCCATCAGATGCCCCTTGACGAATGCTTCACTTTGATACCTCACTCGACCCCATCGGTCCACTAGGGACCCACCTAGGTGACAAAACGTCTATTTAGGTATTCCCCGTATACATTAACATTGGAAGTCAACCCATGGGACTACTTTCTGTCCGCGGAGGCAGACCGCATCACCACCAGACCGCATCACAGCGGAAGAATTCGAGGTCAAAGGTTGCCGGAACTATAGCCTAGATAGGTCAGTACATGCCTTGATCATCATTAGTCCGAGTTGTCTCCCTTGCGTCCAGAGTGTATAGATGGCGCTACCATCGGAAGTGACGTCATTTTTACATCCGGGTGAAATATGCGACAATTTAGCCTTTCCCTACTACTTCCGTCAGATACAGTCTAGGTATCGGATAACTCTCAAACACTTTTAAGAGCATTTATTTAGAGCACCATTAAGCGTTTCTGAACAAGAAGTACCGTAATAGATAACAATTTCTGAGTTTATTGAGTTGTTTAAACTACACGATTTATGGAAAAATTAGGTAATAAAGATAGGATTTGGTCAGACCCTACCAACGACAATGATTAGATTGGGTCTGATTTTAGTTAGACTGGGGGCCGGCTAGGCCCCGGAAGCTCTGGGGTTCTAGATGGCCGGAGACGCATTCTGGCCAATTTCCGATGGATAAAATCGCAAATAATCTCTCAGTTATCGCTCGTATTTTGTTAGTTTTTATGCTTTTCTGTGAGGGTTCCTGGAATTGTTTTTGAAAATCTAAACGTGAAATGGCGCGTTCTGGCATTTTGACAGCTATCTCCCACTTTCGAGAACTGTATTTTTCAGACTGATGTACAACAAAAAGTAGAATGGTTTTTGAAATGGAATTAATCACTTTTTATGGTCCCTCCTGAGATTTTTATACTTATATTTAGTAAATAGTGTCCTGTTGCATTTCGACGGAATATTTGGACTTAGAAGAACTTTTTTAGAGTGAACTAACGGAACTAACTTTCTTCTCTCTAGTAGGTCAGGGATATTCTTAAATCTAGATTTAAAATTGTCCTTTCTAGACAGTACAGCCTATTTTCCACTTGCTTTGGATTAAGGCACAGGGGCGTCGGAAGCAAATTCAAAGTGGTTCGGCCACTATCATAGCACTTTAAGCGAGGGTCCAGGGGCCGCCGGAGGCTTAACCACAAGGTCGGGTACGGACCGGGAAAGGTAGAATGCACCCAGAAACAACCTAGCGTGTATGACAAACGAACAACGAATTCGTATGAAGAAAACTAATTTTTGTTTCGTTGATAAAATAACGTGAACATCAAACGGCATCATGCATATGAACGTATACGTTACTATCCACGATCGGTGCTCAGAGCCGCTAACAAATTCACTGGCGCTTTGGACCGATCAAAATCTTCTTCAACTTGGAAGCTATCAAAACTGCTTAGTTCGTTTGCTTTTCATTTTGTGTTTATTTCTTTCTTTCTTCGTTTTTTGTTTTTGTTTTTTCTTTCTTTCATATTTTTGTTTATTGCGCTAAAGTGGTACGGCCATGGCTTCCGACGCCCTTGAGGTAAAAGGTTGTTCAATCCGGAACTAAGTCCCGACTTTTATGTTTTTGATTGCATGGCCTGTCCATTTCTTAAAACTTAAAGATATCCAAAACTTTCGGTTCAGCCTTCATGTTTTATTTTTGAGAACTTAATAAGACTAAAACAGACGGAAAACCTAGAAATGGTCGAATTTACAAATGCAAAACGCGGCGTTTTGCTGCATTCTGATAATAGTAGGCGTAGGTGTTTAATTAATTTTTTTTTACTGCTCAAATTATTGGGGGGGGCTTCAGCCCCCGTAGCCGCCCCTACCTCCCCCCCTCCGCCGTGCCTGTTAGATACTCCGGCGGTAACTGTATCATATTATTATTGACTCCGGCGGTAGTCAGATCTCACTCCGCCGTATGTTGTATCGGCACTTCCACACAGGTCATATTCATGCGTCTTAAAATCATCGAAATTCTTCTTTTTCACATATAAATATCATCTTGCCATTAAAAGGCAACCTCGTTTTACATAACGATCGTAGGTATATGCTTGATTAATTAGATAAAATGCATATTTGATGTAGTTTTTCTAAGAAAGGTTTCTAGATTCGGTTTCTAATGGATGTAATTGTCTATTTAGAATGATCCCGTTCTCAAAAACACGTCAGCTAGTTAAGTAAACGTACCATCTAACGACTGAGACAATGTGATATTGTTGATAGGGTGTGATTTTGACATATCAACGTAAAAATCAACAAGTTGTCCTAGCATTTTTCACGCCCTTCCCTCCGGCGGAAGTTCACCCTCCGGCAGGAGTTGGAGCAGCCGCTTGGTATGCAGTATAAATGAGAACTGTGAAGCAGTCTTTTTACTATTTCTGACGGATCCTCCGTGTAATCTTAATTGCTTGTGGTGGGGAGCGTCCCTTCCATCCTACACAATTGTCTAATCAAGGTCTTTGTAGCAACTTAAGTATATGCTTGCTAGTCAATATCAATCGATTTGTTGTTTGGTTATTAGCTAAATATAGTTCTGGGTAAGACTAGATCAGGATTTCCTCTGAATCGAACCAATCCATTATGGCTTACTGAAGTAGACAGTACTACACCTAGACAAACTCCGAAACAAACAGGAAAGTCGTCTGAATTCGATAGTGATTGAAAACTTGATAGTGATTGATAGTCTGGTATATAGTGATCATAGTAGGAGTTCTTAAGTTCTCTCAATGTATGGTAAACTGCAGCTTCACATTTTCAAGCTAAATACTATGATGGCCGAGAGGGGCCATCGCGTCTTTCATTTCTAATTTAACGCGATGGAGCGATGGAGCTATGCGATGGAACGATGGAGCTATGCGATGCGCGATGGAGCTATGCGATGGAGCGATGGAGCTATGCGATGAAAAGTCGCGCTATGCGATGCGCGATGAGGCTATGCGATGGAGCTATGCGATGCGCGATGGAGCTATGCGATGAAGCGATGGAGCTATGCGATGGAGCGATGGAGCTATGCGATGATGCGATGGAGCTATGCGATGGAGCTATGCGATGGAGCGATGGAGCTATGCGATGGAGCGATGGAGCTATGCGATGGAGCGATGGAGCTATGCGATAAAAAGTCGCGCTATGCGATGCGCGATGAGGCTATGCGATGGAGCTATGCGATGCGCGATGGAGCTATGCGATGAGCGATGGAGCTATGCGATGGAGCGATGGAGCTATGCGATAAAAAGTCGCGCTATGCGATGCGCGATGAGGCTATGCGATGGAGCTATGCGATGGAGCGATGGAGCTATGCGATGGAGCTATGCGATGGAGCGATGGAGCTATGCGATGGAGCTATGCGATGGAGCGATGAAGCGATGCGATGGAGCGATGGAGCGATGGAGCTATGCGATGGAGCGATGAAGCGATGGAGCTATGCGATGGGGCTATGCGATGGAGCTATGCGATGGAGCTATGCGATGGAGCGATGGAGCGATGGAGCTATGCGATGGGGCTATGCGATGGAGCTATGCGATGGAGCTATGCGATGAAAAGTCATTGCGCATGTTCGTTGAAAAACGAGGCGGACGCCATTATTCAGCATTCAACGAGGAAGTAAGTATCGTGTTTTCCAAACATAGCTGTAAATTTCCCCGGTGTGACAAAGGAATAGGCTGCTAATGTTTTCTGTAGTTTACTGTGGTTATGTACTAAATTTGATGGCAACCTGTTTAATCACGCTCATTGGCTTGTAAGGCATGATTTTGACTCGAGGGCCTCGCCGGTATTCCATCAGTTCCAGCCAAGATATAACACATACTCTCCCACCCCGTCACCCCTTTCTGCTAATGTTTTCCACAGTTTACTGTGGCTGTCCGTGATAAAACCCTATTGACAGCTCCCTCGATTAGTTTTATTCTAATGAGCAGTAAAGGACAGTCTTCCTCAGTACCATATTGCTATGCAGGTAACAAAGAAGCGTGTAGAGTATTCGTCAAATGATGTTTCGCGTTATATGGTCGTCTAACATCTTGCGATGTCACTGAAATCACATTATTCGGTTCATGTAACACGTATATCTTCAATAATAAATAAACGTCATTGGTATTTTTTATTATGTTCTAATTCGTAGGACTCAAACGAACACAAATTATTTATCGTTTCAACATCCGCTAGTTTATTTTCACCATAGAGTAGCCCGGTCCCGAAGCCCGGCCTCGCGCGGTACACAGAAATCATACAAAGGTGTGAAAATACAAGGTACTGAGGAGCCTTCCTGAACGCAAGGTGCCGCCCAGGCAAAAACAGAGATAAACACACTGGAGAAATACTCTGAAAACCTGTGTTCGTAGCACTGCACCAGACGTCTCCAGCTCAGGATGACAAACTCCATCCTGTACAGAATATCATAAAAGGAATAAATCGATACGTAGAACTAGAAAGGAATGGAATCTGTCCAGTCTTGAATGGAGTAACCTACAAAATATAGATATGGAAAGCACGTAATATGGATAGAGGAAATCCCATTAAAGCCAATTCCCATCTAATGCATATAGGAACTATTAATTTTAAATGAATGTGTTTTAATTAGGTCTTCTTGGACGAAGCACATGCAAATGGCAGGTAAATCAAGGTAAACTAAAGTGTACCGCAGCCTGGCTTGGCCTGGACATCGATGAGTAACACCGTCCACACACTGCCTTATAAGCCAGTAGATTACATAACGCTAGAGAACCAGACTACACCTGTCGCCTTTGTTATTCAGTACACCTGTTAACTGCTTTATTTCATTAGAATATCCGCGCTACTGTTAACATTCAGAGAACCCTCATTAGAATAATAATTCACGGGCGCCAACTCTCCGCGCCCCAAAAACAGCGCTCCTGTACCAACAATAAATATATCTATATTTAGCGTCATGTCAATATTATTTAATGATATTAAACACATCATTCATCGTCTTGTATGACTGAGTATCAAAAGCATCATACGGTTATAAATCGCGCTCCTAGTTGGCTGACTTCGCTATGACGTCAGGGGGTATGTCGAAATTGGTATCCCCACTGAACTCTTTTTCACGGTTCCGGTGAGTGAGAGATCTTAGTCAACAAAGCGGTTCACCTTAAATTGAATTAACTTTACGGTTAAGCCGCGGAGGATGTCCGTTTGGATACTCTACCTATGTAAATAAGGAAATGTCCTCTACCCATGTAAGGAAAAACTCCACATAGTATAAGTTTAGCAATAGGCTCTTAACCTATGAGGAAAACCAAATGTGCTGAAAAGCTTACCCATAATAATCGTTTGAAGGTAGTCCTCAGTTCATCCTCTTAATGTACGTATGTCTTTTCGACGTTGTCACAAGCTATTTTATATTAAGAGAAAGGTGGTATCAAGCTCCTTAAATATACCATTAGTTGAGTCTAAAAATAGAGCTGATGTCACCTTCAAAGGGCAAATAGATGATTCGAGAACACCGCGAGGAATTTATCACCAGTGTGGAAGATGAGTGACAGTAATAATTAAAATCATTCGTGCGAGACGTAGTGTCGTTTTATAGTAGAGTCAAACAATGCCATATATGTCCTCCGGCTATAGACACGGTGCGCTGAACAGATATGGAACGCCGCCTGCTTTCATTAGTCACGCTCCACTGATCTACTTCATCGGCTTCCCGGCTTTCCTGTTTCAGAACTGTCCTTATATATATATTTTTTTTTCTAACTATAGACGACGAGTATATTCTTAGTTTGATTGATTACCAGATGTGTAAGATGAGACGTCGAGTGGTGCGGAACGTAATCACCGTGTTCTATACGTAAACTTCCCGAATTAGCCGCGGGCTTTCATTAGTCACGCTCCATCGCTAACTATAGACACGGACCGCTGAACGGATATAAAACACCGCGAACACTTCTCACGCTATAGTCACGGTTCGGTGAACACCGCACCACCGGGTTATAGCTCTATATATAGACGATGAACACCGCATCTTCGGGCTATAAGTATGGCTCCATAAATAGCCCATAACCTCGAAAAAAAGCTATAGATACGGTCCGCTGAGCGGACATAAAACATCGCAAACACCTCGGGCTATTGTCGCGGTCCGGTGAACAGACGTTGACCTACAACCCCTTGGGCTATGTTCGTGATACTATAAATAGACGAACACCGCACGACTTCGACCTATTTATGACGTCACCTCGATCTACTTATGACGTCATCGGCTTCCCGGCTTCCCTGTTTCAGAACTCCCCTATTAGTATTACATTCTACTCTTGCATTCCAGCATGTGTGAAGGATTGGGTCGAAGTGACACACTGTTAGAAGGATTGGGTCGAAGTGACACACTGTCAGAAGGATTGGGTCGAATTGACACACTGTCAGAAGGATTGGGTCGAATTGACCAGATATATTTGGATATAGACGTACGAACGAATGATAGCTTGTGTATGGGTCTTTTCCTACGAAGTAGGCTACCATCTGCAAATTGTCCGATAGTGAGTCAGTCCATCCGAGATCTTTCGTCCGGAAAATAAGGAGAACCGTTGACATTAGAATCTTGACTTTTTACATGAAGGTGCATTAGGGGACTGTTACCAGCAAGTTCTGAGCTGACCTACTTTTGATGAAAATTTCTTGTGATTTTTGATGAAGATCACTGGTGATTCTGATTTGGGTCGTGCCCATCTTAATATAGGCAGGATTTCAACTTGGGGCAGGGGGGTTTCCAAGAGCCCAGTGCGCGTCGGAGTCCTAATGCCTACCCTATACTTCGTAGGTCCTGTGACGTTAGTCACACTGCCATGTTTCTACTAGGATACCCTTTTCAATATGCAATTTCTCTTATAAGAAACGATTCTTTCTTTAATGTAGATTTTCATTAAAAAGTGTCTTTTGAGAAGGGGTAATTATGCAACATTGTAACGATTTCTCAACAATGTTTTATTGTTGTTGACGATCGTTACAATGTTGCGAACATTGTTGACGATCGTTGCAATGTTGCACAATAAAAAGTAGAAAAAGACACACAAGCTATCATTTGTTCGCACGGAGTTTGGATCAAATTCCATTTTGACTCAAACATTTTGGGTCCTTCTGACCCAACTATTTTGGCTACGTCACGTCTATACCCAAACATTCTGACAGTGCACAGCCACCAAAAATGGTGACAGCATCACCAATACATGGTGATGAGTTAGAACCATCACCATACCATCAGTCCACCATCTTTATTAGATAATATTGATGGCTATAAATGGTGAGGACCTAAAATCTATATTCACTGCTCACCCCCATTTATTGGTGATGACCAGGCCCCCTCACAAATAAGTGGTGATGAACTTACCTCCTCACCTTTTGTCCTGATCATTATTCGACAAGGAGAGGACCTCATGACCATATTTCTGACCGTGCATAGTGAGAGCTTGTGGTCAATATCACAGGTCTCAGGCAGGAAGTATGCCTAAGTGTTAAAGCAAAGCAAATTAAAATATCCGGCACTGTTGGATTCGGTGGTTCAGATATAGATTTACTCAATTTGTTTTTAATGCACCATATGCCCACATGGCAGCGTGACTAACGTCACAGGACCTACGAAGTAGGGTTTGATATGATTTAAGTATGTACTCGAGAGATGACTTGGGAGCCCTATGTGCTACCGCGAGAGAATTTATAAACCAGTCTCTAACTGACAGTGGGTACTCTTGACTTTCCCAGATGTCACCGCTGGTGAGTAAATAGCGTAGCAAATATTATCGCCCTCAGTTCATATTACCCAGAATATTTATCAGCCTAGCAGTACAGCACGAGGTCACCCATCCAAGTCTTGACCGGGCTCAAAGTCGTTTAACTTCGGTGATTTTACGAGATCCGGTGTGTTCAATGTGATATGCCGTGTCAGGGAACCTTCAAAAGTCACAGTGAAACATACAGTCAAGGGTTCTCGATGGGCATGACAGTGCACTCGCTGAGCCATCAATAAATAATAAAAAAATAATTATAAATCAAATTTTCGACAGAATTCGGTCAGGTCAGAACTTGATGGTAACAATGCCCTAATGCACGTTCATGCCAAAAATCAACGTTCTAATGTCAACAGTTCTCCTTATTTTGCCGACGAAAGGATTCGGATGGACTGACTGACTCACTCACTCACTCGCTCATTACCGGAAAATTTGTAAATGGTAGCCTACTTCGTAGCAATAACAGGACTTGAACTCTGGGACATTCAGTGATTGGGTCATAACCATGACTGGGAGATTCAGTGATTGGGTCATAACCATGGTTCATTATACTATTTATTGATATGAACCATGGCCATATAGAGAGTAGGTCAGTGGTATGCATTGCTGTCATAATATCACGGTATTTTATTTTATTCCTACGAAGTAGGCTACCATTTGCAAATTGTCCGGTAATGAGTGAGTGAGTGAGTGAGTGAGTAAGTGAGTCAGTGAGTGAGTCAGTCAGTCCGAATCCTTTCGTCGGCAAAATAAGGAGAACCGTTGACATTAGAACCTTGATTTTTGGCATAAACGTGTATTAGGGCATTGCTACCAGCAAGTTCTGAGCTGAACGAATTCTGATGAAAATTTGATTTATAATTATTTTTTTATTATTTATTGATGGCTCAGCGAGTGCACTGTCATGCCCATCGAGAACCCTTGGCTGTATGTTTCACTGTGACTTTTGAAGGTTCCCTGATACGGCATATCACGTTGAACACACCGGTTCTCGTAAAATCACCGAAGTTAAGCGACTTTGAGCCCGGTCAAAACTTGGATAGGTGAACTCGTGCTGTACTGTTGGGCTGATAAGTGTCCAAGGTAATACGAACTGAGGGCGATAATAGTTGCTACGCTAATGACTCACCAGCGGTGAAATCTGGGAAAGTTAATAGTACCCACTGCTAATTAGAGACTGCTATATAAATTCTGTCACGGTAGCACATAGGGCCCCCAAGTCATCTCTCGAGTACACACTTAAATCATACCAAACCCTACTTCGTAGGTCATGTGACGTTAGTCACACTGCCATGTTGAAAACAAGAAAACTGCTCAGCAGAAAACTTTCAAGATAATTAGGTGAGTCCGAATTGTGACATTTACATGCCAAATATATTACCGCCAACGGCAATCCACGTACATTGTGAATTGTATGTTCAGGATTGGAACATTTCTTTATTCCCATTCGAAATACGTTCTCCCTCATGTTTCAACATTGTAGGTATTATCGGAACCGTTGGTAATTTTCTGACCTTGATGGTGTTTATATATGGGAATCCAGTGAAATCTCCTAAGCATCTAGTGTTTGCCAACTTCGCTCTTGCAAATGCTATGGTCGTTGGAGCCTTCCCGTTGTCCGGTTCTTCCAGTTTTGTCGGAGGGTAAGCTTCAGATTGTTTATGGTGGTTGTGGTCAAATGCATAAGTAGTGTTTTTAGTAGCGTAACTAATTTCGCTTAAGCCGGTGCCAGGGGGCGAGCGGATACTTCATAGTTTCCACATAAACATCTGCAATAAAAGCGCGACTGAGATACTAAGGCTACGTCCGAGAATCCACCGTATTCTCGGGTCCGAATGTTAGGTGCCGAGGGATGCTTTTCTGTAGAGTCATATAGTTGCTTTTTAGTCGCCAGACGTCGTCAATTTTTCCCACCTCTTGCATATCGCTCCAATTGAAATGAAGTCCGTACACGGTCATATGGAATACGGCTAGCATAGTTTGATATTGAAAGGGAGATAGGCCAAGCCTGTTCACCAATTTCAATTCATCTTTTGTGAATAAATATATCGTTTAAACCAAGGCAGATACCAGAAGAATGATTGAACTGAGAAATAATAATCGAGTTCACAACGAAATCAACTTGATTAAAAACAGATCCACACTAGGGTAAGGGGATCTAACACTCTTCATATCTCAAAGTCGTTCACTGCTGGAGTGAAGGAAGCAGTCACGGAGATTCCCGATTACTTTCGTTAGAGCAATTTTAATTTTGTTTATTTTGAAGCTTGTAAATTTTCGGCGAACATGTCATATCCCAATAAGGTGGCTGCTTAGAAACACCTTTGCTACAAGAGACAGTTGCTTTGATTGGCCAAGTATGTTGCAGTACTTTCGTGCCAGAGGGTCACCGAATAGGCTTGTGATATGAAAGGTTTCAGATCCACTTTACCCTATTTTGTATCTGGTCTTAATTAGATTCCAAACAGATTAGAGATACTGCTATATGTGAATATAAATATATATTGCACACCCTTATTTCATACTGTTCAAAAGATGGTTTGTTTCATAACAATTCAATTCAATTTCTGATTTCGATTTTGTTATTTCGTTTCTATCAGGACTAGCCTTCCTCGAAACGCAGCATATTTTAGACTTTAGTAGATCCATATTTAGTATCGTAATGTCAGATAACACGAATAATTGACACTTTCTGTGTATGAAAATCACAGAAGAAAAGATAGATTATCAGAAGAATTTTTGTTTGAGCTCGCAACGTTTCTATAATTATGTTATATGTTATGTTATTTTTAAATACCCTTGAAAGAAGTGCTTCTTCTATTTGTATATATTTGTGTACCAATGGTTGTTTCAGATGGCTCTTCGGGGAGCTGGCGTGTCAGACGTATGCATTTGAGGGGATGTTTGTGGGCATTGGCGCCATCGGTGCTCTAACCGTCATCGGTATAGAGAGATATCTGGCTATCTGCTGTAAAGACTTATGTGAGTTTGGGATACTCTGTATAAAATTGTGAAAATATTTAATTAAAAGCGTCTAGTCCGTCATTCAATATTCAGCCGTCGTCCATTAAAGAATTTCCGCCTCCATAATCCTAATGCATATAGTGTAATGGACTCCAACTCGGGTTGAGGAGGATTTATACCCGAAAATCTGATTAATCAAATTTTCCCATGCACCACATGTCAGTCTTTTGTCATTCTAGACACGAAGAAGATATTGAAAGAAGAAAAATGAAAATAATAATAATTTCATATTTACATGTATTTAGTCAATGGTAATGTCACTTGGGCTTAAACCAGTCGAGTGTGAGAACCCCAAGTGCAGCTTCACAATGATCTACAAGTGTCAAACAATACAACAGGAGTGAGCCCAATATAATGTCTATTCACCATTTGCGTACATTTGCGAATCTTGTGTCACCATTATTGCAGAGCGATATCCGATACTTTACCGTATACTGTTCGGTCTTCATCCGGCGGAGAACAGACTCGAGAAATCTGATACATTACAGGCTTTTCATACTACTTCTGAAACATATATTGTCTGAGCTTACAAAAGATACAGATATGAATAACTTCCGTATCATCCAAGAGGTCTTGTAGATCTGTATTTTGAATAAGTAGGACAACACATGACTCGAAAATGGCCGGTTACGTTGGAGTAACGTCGGTAGAGTTTAGCTGATTGGCTGACGACATCACGTGGTGCTGATTTCGGGGGATTCCTTAATATATTTGCCGAAAGTAGCCTGAGAATGGATACACATGATCCCAGGGTCAGTCTCACCGCGTATAGATGACCCAGATGGTTACAGGTTATATTCACCTGCGAAATTCAGAAATATGAAATGAAAAATTAATAGTGAAAATGATCTGTTTAATATTATCACCTGTATGTACTACATGGCGAAAATAGTGGCCCAGTATGACACTTGTAGGCCAAAATCATTTTAACAAAGAGTTTGGAATTCTTATATTTAACTGGTTTACTAAGCCCGATTGACTTTATTTCGTTTTTTTTTTCTTTCATTACCTTCCTCGTGTCTAGATTGACAAGTGGATGAATTTTCATGACCATACTCCAACCATTGAGGAGAAATCGTCAAAAGACTGACAAGGGGTGGGAAAGTTTAATTATTCAGATTTTCGGGAATAAATCATCCTTAAGCGGAATTGTCTCTGTAGTAGAATCCGTTTCTGCAACTATTTGGTAGCTCGTTAAATACGCTCGATCGGTCTGGACTATCGGCGGTTCTAATGTGTCCAGAGTAACACACTTTCACAAGGGGACCGTAATTACAATAACAGCTTTTGTGTAAATGTTTGTCTCTAACAGTTTCTTTTCTATATAAGTGATCGAATTTATAATCGAATTAAAAGAGCTTTGTTCAACAGCAAATTATTCATGTTCATTGCTTTGTTCCAAATTGTAATTCCTGGGCTGTGGGATACTGGATGGTAGATGTCCACGTATATTTTCGATAAATTATTTTTAAAAAAATTCAAATAGATTTGTTTTTTAAATATTGTTCTAAATGTTATTCTCTTTCATCTTGACTCAAATAAAGTCATTCCCTTGGATGTCAAACCGAGCTACTACAGTTTTAATTTTCGACAATACTCTGACCTCTATGACTCTTGGTCAAGGTATGGTAGAAAATTAAAACTGTAGTAACTCGGCTGGACATCCAAGGGAATGACATTATTTGAGTAGATGAAAGAGAAAAACATTTAGAAAAATATAAAAAAAATCTATTTGAAAAAACAAAAAAAATCATAATTTATTGAGAAAATACGTAGACGTCTATACCTTCCAATATCCCACAGCCCACGCAACTGTGATGCATATTCAAATTACATAACAGCGGAAATACAATAGCCCTCGTGTGCAATACACACAAAACTACTGTGTACATATTTGGACACACTCTACTGCGTGCCTTCGCATGTACAAAAAATACACATCAATGTGTACATTTTGTACACACGACTGTGCATGATAATTTGTGCCACAGTTACTGTGTACATAAAGTACACTGTTTGTAGTTTTACGAGTACCGATGTGATGATACAATATTCGGTTCTTATATCGGAAGAGGTCTTCGAAAGACCTTCATATCAAATCTACACTTCATTCTCCTCGTGTTATAATTCCGTTTATCGTATCGAATTTGACATGTATATCTAATTTGGCATAGCATGGGTATTGAAAATTAAAGATGTTCTGTCACCGCCTGAAAATTAATGGGATCCATTGGCGATAAATATGGAGATAAACCCCCTCTATCTTGTCTCATATTCCCGTGTCTAGCTGTCAATCAAAGGACTATAGTTCTCTTTATTTTACTGGTGAATTCGCACAACATTTTTCAAAATTTCAAGGAAAATACATTTTGAACCAAAACATAATACAAATGAAAGTTGAATCTATTGCAAAGTATTAAATATCAAAATGAATTTGGTTCAAGAAGTGTTTCTGTTGAAATGTTTACTCATACATCTCCATTTTTGCATTTCAATAAGATGTGCATTATGATTATTTCGGACTCATTTTTCTTGTGTTACATTTTCACTATGCAATACTTAAAAGTTGATGATTTGATAGAGAAATAAAAATGTAGCTTCGTAATGTAACCCCCATAGTACGAAAATCCATTTTATTGTAAATAGTCATTTGGATTACAATGGTCGATATGCTACATGTGACATTCAGCGTAGATGATATGAACATTAAGTGAAGATATGTCCACCACTCTCTTAATGTAGATGTAGTTTATGTCTGTGATCAGGTGCGAATAAATGTACATGATATCGAGTGTTAAATATGTCAAGGCGATTTCCGTATTAGCATGACTGCCCGGTTATTGGACAGGCCCTATTATTGGACACCTAGACCCAGCGGGGTTATTTTCTGGGAATATTACATGACAACAGTAATACAAATTTAATTTTACAGTTGAGTTACAGACACGCTGATAAATTTATGTTTACTCACGGAATTTGTGCACGTTAAGGATGTCCGCTGGTGGTAAATCAAAGTAATTAACTTTTTGAATAATGTGTCTTGTTGCATTCATAATCGTGTAATATGAGGAAAAACAAAGAAAAAAATATAGGTTGGTGTGCATTTTTTAGCTGTAGGCAGCCTTAAGTGGACTGACCCATGCTCAATTTGATAACCCAGAAAGCATAGGGAATAGCCCTAGTTTTGAAGCATATTCATGAAAAATTCATAAAAAATAGTATTTAACTTTTTCTTATATTCTAACTGCTTGCAGATAATCACAGTGTCTATCAAAATTTAGCAAATTGGATGGATGTTGGTGTGCAAAATTCTCGGCTAGAAGGCTTTGAAAGGAAATCCCCATCTCTTAACCTAGGGAAGGGAGATAACCCAATCGAAAAACAGGCAAAATGGTTGCCAAAGTCAATAACCACCAGCGGACATCCTTAAGCCCTCATGCGGGTCGGAAATAGTCTCACAAATTTGGATGAACAAATGCGTCAGAAAATTTCCTCCAGTTTCAGAGTTTCATTCCTGATTGCAGGTTTGATTAAATTCAACGAAATTTGGCTGAAAATGTTCCCACAAATATGGAAAATCTTCAGTCTGAATCTCAGTGTGCAACACGACCGGAGTTTGGCAGACGATGTACATTTCTCCCCGCCACTCTGTCTTAAAATAGAACATTCCCGGGGAGCAGTCAGTTTACGATAGCATGGCATGTGGCTCACAGTGGCAATAGCACTGATTGACAGCCAAAGATAATGGACACTCCCAAAAACTGCAAAATTTGAGACCGGTTGAATCTTCGACGCTCATAACAAAACTCATTTGTGGGCTACAGTGCGGATTCATATTTAAATATTCTTGGAGGTTTACTAAAGACTGTGGGAGAAACAATTTTACAGTAAGTGGATTAGTTTCAAATAAATCGATCACTGAAAAAGTGTCCAATAATTAACTGGGCGAAAACTTGCATTTTCATACCGTGGATGATCCCTGCGTTTCAACTATTCCCAGTTCCTCCCCGTATTTTTTCTTCAATATTTTTTTATGACGATTTATCACTAAAGATGTAGTCCTTTATCCAGTGTTACTTTCTCGGCCATACATGGTTGCATGGCCGACCTGCAGACTCTTATTCATGAAAAGTGTCCAATAACCGGGCAGTCATTCTATAAATCATGATTCTGTTATCTTCAGATGTTAAACTATCCCCGGCCAATGTGATGAGTATGATCGCCCTGGGCTGGCTGAATTCCCTGTTCTGGTCCGCCATGCCATTGCTCAGTTGGTGCAGGTAAGGCGGTATATTATCATTTGTATAATATAGCAAGTGTTTTCGACTCGATTAACCTAGAAATAAAGCCAGGACCAAATCGACGACGTCTGAGTCTGGTTACCGATCGAAGCAGAAGCATGGACAGTACTCCAGCCTAGGCGACGTCTCTGTCAGGCAGAATGCCCGGATGTACAAAACACTGACACTGTACGCAGCGCCATCTGCCTATCGTGGTTGATGCGAATGTTTCGCAACGTCATATCATAGAGATTTTGTTGTAGAAGAGAAATCAGGATAGCAACAAAATCAGAATAAAATCACTTGGTCACTTTTAGATATGTTCAATCTAAAATAGAACAACAATCTGTTCTTTTAGAGGCATTTTAGAAGTTGGAAACTAGTAATCAAACGAAATTATTATGGATAAAAAGTTCTCTGTTTATTAGCTGGTGACGTTCCGCTGTAGTTACTAACAGCGTTTTCAAACAAACAATCGTTTGTAAGAATGTTTGCTAATATTCTGAACACAAATTTGTATTTGTAGATACAGTATCGAGCCGTCTGGGACGTCTTGTACGTTAGACTGGCAGATCATTGACGAGGAGTACATCTCGTACGTGACCGCTTTGTGTACATTCAGCTTTGGTGTCCCTTTCGCCCTTCTCTTCCTCTGCCTCCTTCGGGCATCATCGGCTTCAGATACGGACATTGCCGACAAAGTGAATCCGAAGAACGAATCCGAAGACTGGTTCTCTGATATGCAATTGCTTAAGGTATCGTATGCATATAATATGAAAAAAACTTACACAGAATGCTTACTCTAAAATAATTTTGAGCCACACAGAAACATGAGTTCGCGGGGATATTCTGAGGAAATATAGGTCTTTTGTACAACTGTCCTGCAGATGACCTGAATGTCTCTTCGAGGTGTTGAATATTTGGACTTTCTTTCTTTCATCAAAACGTCGTTATAGCTTGCAGAATTACACAAAAGCTATACTCAACATATACAGTGATGGAATATTCTAGATCAGGACATGATTATGTTGAGGTTTTGCATATTTTATGAACTATTTTGTCGATTTCCTATGAAAACTTCATTAGCAGGATTTCAAAAAATATATTCCATAGACCAATGAAATTTTCCGCATTTCTTTTTCACATCTATAGGCCTATCCACCTGTAGGTTTTCGGCTTGCTATTTTTGTATTTTAAAACCTGTTTCTATTCGCGGAGTGAAACTTTTGTGAAGGGTAAGGGGGTGGTGGTCTGTGTTTGACAAAAAAACACATAAATGGTATTAAAGCAGAAATTTGGAGTTGGTAACTCTTAATTTCAAGATACTATTTTGAAATTTCAAGAAAGTGAGTTGAAATTTGGAGATAATACGTCAGATTTCATTGAGTAAGTAGAGATTTCGAGATAGGATCAGTAGAAGACTATTCAACTAGTAATGTGAGTGATCTCAGGAATCTACTGAGATTGATGAGATCAGATTGATGAGATCTGACCAGAACGAGAAAACTGTCATCAGAATTCAGCAATTGCTGGCTATTCCACAACGATACAATCTCTTAATTTCATTGGGAAATTAAAAAAAATCCATGATGGTACTGACGATTGGATTGTGGTTAGCCAGCAGATTAAGCGTGTGACTTCCGACCATGGGTGATGACCAAATAATCACTTCTCTTTAATCCTATTACACCTGTTTCACCTGTTCGCGACTTGTAAACTAATCCAATTACACTTGTTCACCTGTTTTCGATTAAAGTATTACAGTATAACACGTTTTAGGTCTAATTGTACGTGTGCGTAATTCCTTACACACTTAAAATGAAAGTATCGTATTTTAACATTATAAATGTTCGAGAAGTGACAACATTATATAAGGTGTTATATTTGTAACACCCCCAGAAAGTGTTGAAAAAAATGTTGTATCCAACATGATAGTGCTTTATCAGTTGCAACACAAGTGTTAAATTCAGCATTTTAAAGTGTTGTATTGCTCCTGATACAGCACTGTAATACTGGATACAACACATTTCTGATAGTGTTTCAAATTCAAGACTTTATATGAGGTTGTCACTCTTCCAACATTTATAATGTTAAATACAACACTTTTATTTTAAGAGTGTAGCTCAGTCGGTAGAGCAGCGGGGCGGTATCCCCTGAGTGTGAGTTCGATTTGCACCCGAGCAAGTATTTTTTGGCCGGGTGTTTCACAACGTAGGAATATAGTTATATTATAATTTGTCCGTGAAGATGACAGAAATTACGTAAATAACACCGAATGCCTTCACTTCATTCTGTTTTACTGCGGATGGCTTTCTTCCCAGTCCGTACATGCTGCACATGCTACATGCAGGAATCAACCTCGGAAGTATGTCCTCTTGAAAACGCGCG
>JAVTVY010045555.1:0-21467 GCA_036873755.1 Hanleya hanleyi
TGATCTGTTAATCAGATTCATGCCGCGTGATCTCCCATGTGTCAACGAGGTAGATAAACAACATCGGAAACAGACCAGAAAATGACGTTCACTCGTCCCAAATCCCCACTATCGTAACATATGGTTCTATCGGTTTAGAATGCCACCAATATTAGAAGTTACAAACACTTACCTGCATTCGAAATGCGGCAGAAAACAGAATGTATCCAGACCCACGAAGAAGGCTGCCATGTCATTTTCTTGTCTCAAGTTCGCTGACAAGGTACGAGTCTTTTCACACAAGGACAACATGCGATCCAGTTAAATTGCAAGACAAGGGGTGCACTCCAGAGATTCTACGTTTCGGCAAGGAATAGACCATGGGTCCACTTTTCGGCCACCAATTGCTACGTAACTGAGGCGGACAACCAAGATTCATTACAAGACTCGTACCTTATCAGCAAAATTGAGGAGACATGGCAACCTTCTTTGTGGGCCTGGATACATTCTGTTTTCTGCCGCATTTCGAGTGCAAGTAAGTGTTTGTAACTTCTAATATATGTGGCATTGAATCTAAACCGATAGAACCATATGTTACGATAGTGAGGATTTGGGACGAGTGAATGTCGTTTTCTGGTCTGTTTCCGACTTTGTTTATCTACCTCGTTGACACATGGGAGATCACGCGGCATGACTCTGATCTTCTGATCAACAGATCAGAGTCTTGGTACTTGACTATGTCTATGGGAAATGTGATCTCAGCAGGAGGAAACTGAGAGTTATTTGCCGATGGGTGGTGGTTCTCTCCGGGTACTCCAGCTTCCTCCATCCTCCGCCCCGTGGGACTTCCAGGGATTGACCTGCACATCGCAGATCATGGTCAAGAATAGGCCTCAGCTCCTCAGACAGCTTGTCATAAGAGCGACTGAGGCACCCGTGGGGTTCCCGGGTGTGAAAAGGAATAGGACCCCACCCATGTGGTTCATGGGTGTGAAAAGGAATAGGACCCGATGTTGTGATATGACTGAAATATAGTTGAAAGCGACGTTAAATCATATCCACTCGCTCTAGCATCATCAAAACTGACTGTCACCATATGAGTGAAACAACCTTGCATGTGACATTAAACCAAATCTTCCCCTCCCCCTTTGAGAACTCAAGGGATGGGGGGGGGGGAGGATGCAATCAGAAGGAAGGAGCAAGAAGAATGGGAACACCCTACCCTCCCTTCCTTGGGAAGTGTCAGGGCATAGTATTGGACATAGTCTATATCAGACTGCTTCGCTCATGAATGAACAAAATTGTAATAAATTACAGTGTGTGTGATACCATACCATTAGGCAGGTCTGGGTCATGGACTAATTGGGATAAAATCCACTGATATATGGCCATTCAGAATTTTTGAAAAATAACTTAGAAAAACTTAAAGGGGAATGTTATCGCCGGACCTATGTAAACGTTAATATATACCTTGATACTATAAGAAATCGACTATATAGTTTTCCCCCCGATCTCCGAACTTCAAAACGGTAAATTTGGCGATTTAAACCCGTTCCTACCACGAGCCTGTCAAAGCGGTGACCTTTGACCCATGACGTCACAGAGTGAACCAGTCCGCCATAGCATTAGCATTAGCCTACGTAAACAAGTAAAATCTGCTCCAATATTTTTCGACTGTATTCTCGTACTTTGGAGGCATCATACCTCGTCGGTGTGTTGTTGGAGGGTGTAGCAACACGAATGGAGATGGATTCAAGTTGCACTCGTGGCCAAACGGGGAAAAAATCGGGGAGAAATTCGACGAAATTTGTGCAAAACACGTGGGGAAAGCCAACGAAATGGTCTCGCATTTATTTCGCTCACTAGACTGACGACAGCTATGCAACAACAGAGATGGCAAGAATGTGTGGATATCCCCCTATACTGAAAGAAGCTATTTCCAAGATCAAGACAAATAAATCTTTATCAGAAAGAGAAAATAGACAACCCCTCAGTCTGCCGGAGTGCGTGAGTTATACAGGGACGACCGACCTCGTGGACTCGGCAAGCGACAAACCGTTCCCGCAGACAAGCACTGTAAATCTCCCTGGATGTTTGGGCCCACACCGCTTCCATCGTCTCCTCTACCGAAGATTTAATCTTCCACTCTTGAAATTTTGCATCAGTCCCACGGAGTGATCGAACAGCCAATCCTGAATCCTACATCAGTCTTACAGCTATTAACTGAACTGTAATAATCAATGTACTTTTAATCAACTTATTCCCGTATATAGGAAATTCACTTCTGGCACCAGCTTATCCTGATTATTTGGTGTCTTTTTGTATCTCCCTGTGAGCACATACATTCTATTTTTTTGATACAATAAATTGAAATTGATCACCCGGAAGAGTAACTGAAACTAACAGAAAGGTGTGAAGCAAACAATTTTTTATGTGAGGGTGTCCAAGAGGGAGAGTGAGAGAATTAAGGTTTAACGTCGCGCGTTCAGCAACAGGGTGTCCAAAAGAAATAAACTGGGCTTCTCCACAGGTGAGTTAGTTATTGTTTGAACATCAAATAGCTTCCTTTGGAATTTAAACTTTGTTTTCATTTGAGAGAACTTATCCACAGGTATGGATTAGCTCTCGTTTTAACATCAAATCGCTAACAATAATTGACAAACACATAATAAAATTAAGCACATAAGCAATGTAAATAAGCCGGCCTGCCACGGTATAACAATCTGTTCGTCTCGTAAGAATTGGAAAAAAATAATGAACCATACAATGTCAATAAACACACACATATAAAAATAAAGGCGTAAATAACTACATAGTATGCTCTTACAATAACAAATTATCTGTAGATTTTAAATGAATATATATATTATAGTGACATCCACAATAAGCCAAGCCGGCCTAGTTTCCTTTTTGCTATATTATTTAGAAGTTTTTTTAGCACGGAAGAGTAAATTTACGATCCTGTGCATTATAATAACTGATTTATGCCTAAAAAAAATGCCAGATAAAAGCAGAAATGTATAAATATTATTGTAAGATCCACGGATAGTTGTAATTTCGTGTATAAAGCATGTAATCAGTGTATTTAAACCGGCCTGCCACAGCCTGACACGGCCTGCCACAGGCTTGAAACAGGCCTGACATCAGGACGACCCAGTTTGACCCAGTTTGACCCCAGATTCGCTTGTACATATGGCTCAAATCTATATGACTCGATAGATTCTCCTTCTCCTTTAGTTTCATGATCGCTTACTGCCTCTACATTCTATTCAGTTCCAAGACCTGTATAATCTCCAACGTCACAGTCTTCAATGTGGTTAACGCTGAAATCGGAATCTGTGTCAGAGCTTGTACCGCTGTCTGTGTTATCCGCCATATTTGACTCTGGCCGCTTCACTGTGTGACGTCACAGGGTAATCGCCGGGCGGATTTACTGGGGGTAAAAATCAGGCACTTTGGAGCCGTATTTCAGGATATTGCATCATCGCTAAAATTTTGAAAATAAGTCTAAAAAATAAAGCAGGCCACAGGGAACTGCTTTTTATTGGTTTTAGCCTTTCAAAAATTGTGATAACATTCCCCTTTAAGAAAATATCCGATTTGGGATATCGCATACGGCATACAGGCCTTGAATTTTGACAGGGCTGATTGTATGCTTTAACCAAAATAGGAGTACCGAAAGCTTAACCAAAAATTAAGTAGCACCAAATGCAAGGCCAGCTTGCGCATATATCCCAAGAGGAATATTTGAAGATGCTGGTAGTTTAAGATATAATTTGGATATATATCCCAAATAATGAAATGTAATTGAAAATTTTGAAAAAAGGAAAATTGTGTTTTTGTGTCAGAACTCCAGTTCAGGGACTAAAATTTTTATTAGGGACTGTTCATTTATAGAGAGGGAGGCATGGTGAGTTAAAGGTGAACTGAAAAGCTTTCCAATGTTCTGTTAAAATGTCATAAAACAAGAACTTCTATAGTTGTTACAATTATGTGTGGTAATAGTTCTGTGGGTTATTGTTTTATTTTGGGTATATGAGAAGTCAAAACTTATACCGAGAGCCAGAACTTTTAAAAACGTCATCGCTTGCCTCCCGTTGGTTTTGGAACGTCATGACGTTATAGTGGTCCTCGTCCATTCATCCGACGTAGCATGACGTCACATTTGAATAAAACTTGAATGAAGGGGACCACTATATAACGTCATAACGTTCTACAAGCCAAGAGAGACAAGCGATGCAAGTTTTCACGACGGATTTATAACAGGATAACTTAAATATTGTTATTAGTACAATTTTGCAAACTATATTTGCCCCAAAAACGTATAAAAGTTATGTCACATAAGACAAGATGTATATAAGCAACAATTTAGATAAAATTAAAAGCTTTGCAGTTCACCTGTAAGGAATAGGAGTACCGAAAGCTCACAGACAGCCCCACACCCCCAACACTGAGAACTCGAAATCTTGCAACCGTCTCCCACTGGACAGACAGAAAAACTTGAAATTGCCCCCTTCCCCTCCCGCTTCACAATAAACAGATAGTTTAACACTATGAACACAAAACAGCATTCCATTTTACACATTCAACAACAGTTAACTTTGCCACATGGTCCACCAGTGAATAATTTGCATGTATGTTGAGTTTGTGTCGAACAATGTAGCTTTTTTTTACATTTCTTTGGCTCACTATTTTATTTCTAACAAGGACATGGAGTTCTTGACTGAGTTTTCAACTGAAAATTAAAAATGAGTTTCATTGGATTTAGAAATTGATTACTCAGATGATTTTCTTTTTTTGGAAGAATAACCTCCGCACAACACACCAAGAAGTGAGGGGAAAGATATGTGACTCTCCCCACAGTCCAACAACATTTCTTAAAGCCCCCCCCCCCCCCATCAATACCTCTGGAAAATGTGTTACCCCCTTTCCTATTTTCGGACATATTGAATGAATGATCTCTTTATGGACAACGTCTACTATTTCTCAAACTCTGGACTAGCAAAGAAGCCTACTGAACTGGAGTTATATCCTTCAGTTTATCTGTTCTCTGTGAGATATCTTCAATTATATGATGTGGATTGTGGTCAAAGTGGATGTATTGTATGTTAGCTTGGGAGAAAAGCCAAGCCCCATTAATTCAGATTACTATCCGTCATATTCCTTGAAGTGGATTAAATTTAGATACAACATTAGGCATACAGCTACATGTTTCCCATGGTTATCATCTGTCTGTGTTGTTCATTTTAATGTCCTCCGCATTGATCCGGGTCCCGGGTGTGAAAAGGATTAGGACCCAACGTTGTGATATGACTGAAATATAGTTGAAAGCGACGTTAAATCCTATTCACTCACTCACTCACTCACCCCTGCTTTTTGAGCCCAGCATCAGGTCTTGTTTGTTTCTTGCAGGTTTCCCTCAACCCAGTACAGATCTTCAGTCATGGAGTAGAAGAGGAGAAGGCAGAGACTGCCAGACTGGTAGGTTTTATATATCTTGTATATTCATGAGAAAAGCAGATACCTGTCATGAAACAAGGAAATTTGGCTCTGAGTAAATGACTTTTGAGATATTTTGAGAGGGGAGGGGGGATAGATCAATTTATGCATATTTTGTTAAATTTAAATCTTAAAATTCAACGGAGTTTTCCCTTATAATCATGGCCAAGTATCTCTTACCATGATTATTACATTTCATAATATCAGATCTACACATTGAGAGAGATATATGACAAGAAATGTCCAAATCCTAGCCATAATTCTTAGAACATGTAGAAGCAGTGTATTTATAAATGCAATTATGTGTTGATCTGATAATTCCGGCCTCTCACCATTGTTTACAGTCTTCATTTGTCGGAGCTATAGCCATTGGAGACTTGATTAAGAGCACACTGGGACCAAAGGGAATGGTGAGTAGAAGTTCTGTGAAACTTGTTGAAACTAATTTTTTCTTACCATGCTCATTTTTACCATGAAAGAGTTCTTTTCTGCAAAATAGATGCTCTTATGTTTTCATGAGAAACAGCACTGCCGGATCTGCTACTGTGATTCAAAAGTGAATATCTCTGATACCGTTACAGATTTTTGGGTCAGATCTTGTGTACTATCCCCTTAGATCTTTGAAAATGATGTGATTGTGTTGTAAATCACAGATTACAACAGAGCATAGGTAAACAAATTTAACATGATTTCATCTGAACGGCTTGTTTGATTTCCATGAAATACAATTTAATGATCTTGAAGGATAGACAAATTTCTGAAAAGGGTAATTGGCATTGCTGGCATAACTGTAGGCATGTTTATTGCATCTGTTTTTCGTGATATGAAAATTGCCCAAATTGATTTGTGAAAAAAAGGTAAATTGTTCTATTTTGCTTTGCCAGCATAAATGGCCAAATGAATGACAGTTTACGATTCTCTGACCTGACATCAAATCTTCTTAAAAATTATCATGTTTAAAGTGTTTTCCATCAAATGTTTTATGTGCCATCTCCCTACATGTACATACCCTAGGGCTTTGAATTTTCACATGATAGTGTGACATGTTTGATTTCCATGAAATTTTGGTATAAAGATCTCACCCCTTAGAGAACTGAGCTCCACTCACCACATAACCTCAAAAATTATGAAAGCTTACATCATTTTACACACATAGCACACATCCATTATCCCTGGGGGTAGTGTCCACCCCCAGGAAACTGACACACACCCCAAGCCCCCCCCCCCCCCGCTCCTTGTATCTCCAAAAGTAAATTTCTCTCCACGCCATAACCTCAGATATTCGGACAGCTTACATCATTGTAATCTAATGGGACACATCCATTACCCCTGGTGGGGGGAGGTAGGCTACTCCCCACCTCCAGGGAATTACTCCCCACCCTCTATCTCCTGTACTAATCCGTGCTCTACCCCATATATTTCGAAAACCTTACATCATTTTACGCTTTTGGGACACCTCCAGGAACCTAGGCTCCTTCCTCTGATACAAACATCGACCCACCACATATCCTCATATATTCTGAAGCTTGCATCATTGTGCGCATATAGAATACATTAATTATCCCCTGTGGGGATAGTTCCCATCTGCAGGGAGCTAGACCCCCTATCTCCACAAGCCCGTAGACTGGTTTGGCAACGGGGTGGTTCAGTAGAGAATATTGCTGAACTCCTAATGCCTTGCTAGGGGGGTCCGGGAATTTTTTTGAAAATTTAGATGCCATATGGCGCGTTCTGGCGCATTTTGACAGCATATTTTCGACATCCGCTAACTGCAATTTTTCGACTGATAAATTCAGTATATGACTATATAATCGACTCGTGTGAATGATAATCTTGTCGACTGGGAGATGGTTAATATTCAACCATGGGAAACCGCTTTTGATCAAGATTATTATCATTAACTCCTCACTCCGGTGTGGTGCCTAAGAGTGTCCGGGGATAAGTGTCCTGTTTCCTATCTTTTTATTGAGTGAAGACTGTCCTACCTCTGGAGATATCTGGAGAAGAGTGTCCTAGCTGTGTTAGAAGATAGGAGCCGGAAAATTCTTAGCCTCCACACTGGCCTGCCGATATATTTGTGCCACTTCAGTTCACACTTGTTACAATCTGGTAAAGAGATGGATAAATCACGCCAAAAATTTCTCCGATTCAGCCATCCTATTATCAAGAAACTGGCCCATGTTTATTACTGTATATTTCGCCGCTATCTGTCATAAAGAAAATATGTCAACCACCTGACTTGATCACGTTAAGAATAACATTCTTGCAGCTTTTCACGCTAATCACTGAACATTAAACTGCGTTAATAGCAATATTTTTGCGCTAATCACTGAATATTAAATTGCGTAATTGATCATACGAACCTGAATAATTGTTTCCAACGAGCTGTGAGGATTGTAGCGTAACTGGACTATCTATTGAACACGTAATGGGAGCTGGATTCCAAATTGCAGAACGAAGTGAGGTACCGGACTCGGACTAGAGGTCCGAGGCGAAACAACATAACACGATATACTCTAGATCTATTTTTATTCAGGTCAATGTTATCTATTTATAATTTGTTGCGAGCTGGCGGCCGTGTCCAAGGGCCTTGGGTGCGGGTCCTTCCGTGCACTCTGATTTTTTTTTTTCCCCAGCAGCGGAACTCGGTCTCCTCTGCGAGGGGGGGGGGGGGTGCGTACGAACCCCCCCAGCCTACAAAGCCTACAAATTCTTGACAAATACTATAACCGTGTATATTCTGAAAGCTTACTTCAATGAACACTTATAGGACACATCCATTACTCCTGGAGCAGGGGTACTCCTGGAAATGGGCCCCTACCTCGATCGCCTGAACTAAGCCTTACCACACCCCATGACCACCTATATTCTGAAAGTTTACATCATTGTACACTTCTAGGATGCTGAACTGCAACCATCACATACCAGTTTATTCACCAATGTTAATACTAGACTAACTGTATATAGTCTATGCAGCATGTGAGCCCTAAATGCTTTATTACTTCTCGTTTGCATTTAATTTTGAGTTACGGTACATAATTATGTAGAATTATTGATACTTCATTTGTACAGGACAAGATCTTACAAGGGATGGGTAGAAATGACACAATTCAGGTGACCAATGATGGAGCCACAATTCTCAAAGCCATAGGAGTGGATAACCCAGCTGCCAAAGTTCTCGTCGGTTTGTATGCTCTTTGTCTATCATCAAATTGATGTTTTATTGTTTGAAGGACCAGGGGTCGATTTCATGAAACTTCACTTGACTTGAGTTTTTCAAGGGCGATTTTCGCACTTGACCAAGTGCACTTCAAAAAAATCTCAAATTGTGTTTCACCAAACGTTTTTGGTCGCACTTGGTCAAGTGATGTTTGAAGTGACCTTTTTGGAACTCTTTTGTGCGATTTGGTAATAAATAGTACCCCCGAGAATCAAGTGCGTGCTCAAGATACTTGATGCGCTGGAGCCGATCGGTAGAATTTGAGGTGTCAAATAAATATGTCTGTGCCATGTTTGGACCTATGAGATGAAGAACAATGCCCCTAGGTGTATTATTTTGCATGGGCAGATGAAAAAAACTTATTTTTTGACACCATCTCCCGTCGTATTGCTCATTTCAAGTACGTTTTTATTTCGGTTTTCAAGGGAGGTCATACCACACTTGAACTCAAGTGCGATTTCAGGTTCAAGTGAACTTTCATGAAAAGCAAAAACTCAAGTCAAGGGAGATTTTCAAGTGCACTTGAACTTTCAAGTGTGAAAATTGTCTCAAGTGATGTTTCATGAAATCGGCCCCAGCACTTGATTGGTGGGGTACCTTGAAATTGGCCATTGCAAATTGACGAGTCCCTATGTTGGGCAGTGTAAGGGATATATTACATGTAATACGGCATAATATGCTCAAGGGATGTCTGGCTTATTCAAATGTTACTGATCACATCAATTCTTGTAGTCAGTTCTTCCATGTAGCCAGGTACATGTAGGTTGGTCCTTGCACATATTTAATAATCTTATAAAGTAAGACTATAATGAAAGGCTAAATGTCCAGTAAGATTGGAAAAGATAGGTTATCTAGTCCAAAAGGCTGTGTTATAACATGTATAGTGTCTATAGTGATTATCATGTTGGAAAAACACTGTGATATCAAGTCAAAATCACTGGGTAATCAAGTTTAAACCTCCGGGTTACCAAGACTCTTAATCACTATGATACAGAGTCGGTTAAAATCCATACACACCCCACCAATTCCGTGATCTTGAAAACTGTTGTCTCATAATACTATCGTGGTACCTGACCCAAAATTCTCCCTATGTTTGCTGGGTTACATTTTCCATACATGTTCATAATAATTGAATATACACCAATGTGAGCAGCTAGTTTGGTCTTAGTGGAAGTCAAAAATAGAACCTCTGCATCACCATCTGACTGGTCTGATGACATCCCTGATATGAAGCTGGCTGATAGCTTTGTTCCATTTCAGATATATCTAAGGTACAAGATGATGAAGTGGGTGATGGTACAACATCAGTTGTGGTTCTGGCATGTGAACTACTCAAGGTTTGAACATAATCATCATTGATATAATACAAATTGACAGCTGAATGTTAGCATCAAAGTGACAAGAGACTCTTCGCCCAACATGAACAACTGATAACTGAAATTATTACCAAAGAACAACATGTAGAGAGAACTAGGAAATATATGTTTATCAAGAGTTTACATTCTACATTTATTCAATGCAGAGAAAGTTTCAGTGGGCCCATTGTATAATGAGTGAAATTAAGATCCAATAATAGACATCTAAGTGGACATTTGCATGACTCTGATGGTTCTTGTTTGTATATCCTTGTACGCCTCTTCTCTTACTGTGGTGACAATGGTTTTCTGTCCACTGCAGGAGGCCGAGGCCCTTGTTTCACAGAAAATCCATCCTCAGACCATTATAGCAGGTTGGAGAAAGGCTACAGATGAGGCTAGGAATGCACTCACAGCAGCTGCCAGGGACCACGGGTCAGTGATGGCATCTTACCACATGTGCTGGACTAGCATGACTAAACTGATTTCACTTTTCAGATGGAAAGGTGGTCCAGTCTTCTGTCAACTTCATAAATGAATGTAAATTAGATCAGGAAATGTCTTACAATTTGGGTTGGGTATGTTCACTGGAAGGGGAATCAAACATCAGAGTATCTTCAATATCAAAGTTGGCACCCTGTCCCAATGTATGTCAGTGAAGAATATGAGATTTGGTGGGCAGCATAGTGCAAAAAAACCTGAAACGTTCAATTTTTATTGGTGTTCTGGTGAAATTTTAAATTTATGTATTTCAGGCTTATGAACTACTGTATATTATCTCTGTTCACATTATAACTGATTATTTAAATGACTTATTTGTTCATTAGGAATGATGAGACAAAGTTCAGAGAAGATCTGATGAACATAGCCAGGACAACATTAAGCTCCAAAATCCTAACGCAGCACAAAGATTACTTTGCTAAACTAGCTGTAGAAGCTGTCCTCAGACTGAAGGTAAAGGTTTTTTGTATCTTTTTTTAGTATTTCATAAATATGTTGAAATATGAAATATATAAAGGTGTTAGATGTTACCTCTGATCCCTATATATACTTTTTGCTATCCTAACAACTAGGCTACATGGGTATTGTAAGGGCATATGCGATAAAATCGTAGCCAGAACAATGAATAGATGCCTGGTGGCTTGTTGGGCTTGAATGGAAAAGAGCGTGGTATAAATTTGACTGATACTTGGATGAAGGATTTTCCATTCAGATGTGCGATACAAAAGCCATGTCAGTCAGTCGCCCATGTTTTGGCCATTAAATTGATTTGAAATCTCTGAGCAGCAGTCTGATTTATATGCACAAAGCAAGTAATGGAAAGGGCCCATTGCTTCTTGTTGTGACTCGTGTGATGTCGGAAATCTGTTCTTTTCTATGACATTGTATGAGTGCTCATAGAAGTCATTATCGAGCATTACCACTGATTATTATAAAATTCTTGGTATCAGTATTGCAGCTACGCATCTGATCATTTGGACAGGCCTTCAATTATGTCCTATATGTCCTATATTTTTTTAGTTGTCCTATATTTTCCTATATTTCTGAAAAATGTCCTATATTTCCTATATTTTTACCCTGAGTCTCTTTCAAATTATTAAATTACTTCAGGGACAGGGGTTATTCTAGCCCAAAATTTATAATATGCTCAATTTTTCGCGCGCCATTGCCGCGCAATTTATCTCTATAAACTCAATATTTCAGACTTTTTCATAGTAAAAGATATGAAACTCAATATTTCAGACTTGTTCATAGGTAAAAGTTTCAAGAAACATTATATTCAAGTTATTCATCGATATTGTAATTATGATGCACACTAAAATAACTAAAGAATAGGTACTGAAGCTGCTGAATTGTATGTTCTTTATTTCTCCATTCTTTGGGTTTGACTAGCATGCACCACCAGTGTGGTTTTATTATGCAACTCAGAAGAGTGTTGGACAGAGGAACTTGCAACAAAAGGACATGCTAAGCTCCCCACCCTCCCCTCCCCCTAAAAAAACCACAGTCAAAAAAAAATTTTGGAAAGGGGGGGGGGGGAGAACCGTGTTAAAATTCTTTGTTAACAAGACATTCCGACATACAAGACATACCTAAATTTCCATAAAGGTAGAACAGAGAAAGGTAGCTATGAAATAATGCAATAGCATCAGTATTCTAATATTATTCCAACTACTGTGGCTGGCCCTTCATGATAAACGCAGAAATTATATAATTATTTCATTTACCAGCAGAACTGTTTTGCGTTTAATTACTTTTCAAAAGATTTTGTATCATGTTAGGCCGTAACAGATAGGACACCAACAGTGGTCCAATCAACGAGTGCCTAAGAGAGATCGGTCGGCTTTCCCAGATGCATGTAGCGATTGTGAACAACAACACCAGGGTTAAACTGTGTCAAAGAAAACTGTATTTGTCGAGAGTAAACGCAGCAATGACATACCCACACTGACAAGTAAATATGAGGAGGAACTTAATATTTTTTCGCACGCCAAATATCAGAATAATGAAAAAAAAACTGAATTTTTCAATTTGAAAATTTGCCCAAAACTCCATTTTTGAGAATTTTTAATCGGGATTACGACGATTAAAAATAGGGCTAGAATAACCCCTGTACTTGGTTTCATGAGTATATTTCCAGGTGTTTGTTGACTTCGCTTGTCACACAGCCTTGCTCTGATTTTCCACCATGGCATCCTCAGACGATGCTGACTGTACGAAGTCTTTCATGATAAATATGGTGGGTTATCAGAGAAAGGCTTGAAGCGCACTTCTTTGTTTCTTTCAGGTAGGTAATCTGCTAATGTGCAACTAATGCCAAGTTGCAGATTGTCCTATATTTGTCCTATAATTTCAGTAAAATGTCCTATATCTGTCCTGTATTTTTAAGAAAAAAGTCCTATATTTTGTCCTATATTTCCACTGGGGACCAGTTGAAGGCCTGTTTGGAACTTGACAGCAATGACGCAATTATTGTTGAAGAATTGTCAAATCCAAGAACATGAAAAATGAAGATGCTTCATTCAAACTTTTTGGGAATGAACAATTACAACAAATCTCATGACGGAGGAAAATCATGAAGTGTTTACTGCAACTGTCTTTGTATATGGACACTATTTCCAAATTCATTCAATACAAGTGGATAAAGAAGAATCAAGAGAATGTGGTGGATGTATTTGACATATTGATGACTACATAAAAGTTGTTGATATACAAAGAGCCATGGTCTCTTTGCTCAGGTAGCAGCCCATACATACTGCACACTAACCCGCATCCAACATATCCGGTGGACGGTAAACAAATGCAGGCCTGGAAGTGCCTCCTATACTTCCTATATTTTCCTATATGCTTCAGTCATTCCTATATTTACATATATTTTACTCAAAACCTCCTATATTTCCTATGTTTTGACTTTCTCATGAAAACTTTCATCAATGCTCTGAAATGAGTCCTGCAAAGGTAACATGCAACACACTTGTGTGCATACATACAAGGACTTTCAAAGGCCAATCAAAGAAAATTATTTGTTGAATGGAATCTTTTTTTTATTTACAAATAGTTCCTAATAAACGCAAAATATTCTGGTAGTATCGGTATACAGCCATGTTCTAGACTGAATATAAGCAGATCAAATATGCAGATGTTACGAATTCATACTGAGAGGTTATATCCACAGCAGTTAGTACTCATTTGTGTCCATGGTCTGCAGAAATCAAAACAAAAATGTGCGGAAACTTAACAGTAACTGATTTGACTAGTATTCCCTTGTGGACAGCCAATGTTGAGTAAGTCTGTATCTGTTGCAATATTATTCTAGAGCTATTTTTCTTTGTTCCGATGTTTCTTTGATCTACATGTAGGTGTGCTGCTCAACAGTAATTTTTCTAGATTGACTTTGTCTAGTTCTTAAACATGATGCAATCAGTCGATATTTTAGCATGCATGTAAAAATATAACATCAAAAATTCTGTTGATGGTTCATGCACAAAATATAAGGTAATGTATAATAATCTGTCTGCATTCAGCAGTGATTTATATTAAGCTGTTCCCGATACTTCCACTAGCTGTCGTGAAATACATTTAGAACGATCACATGCTCATAAAATTAATTATCTTGCATAATTAGTTCTAAGCTTCATAAAATTCTAAATATTTTGGAAGGAGAAATGCCAAAAGTAATTTAAAACGGAGGAAAAAATGATCACATAAATGATAAAAATGAAAAATGGCCTATCTCCGAGCTCAATTGCAGTGTCGGACTAATCTGTTGAGCTATAATATATTCATAGCTTTGTATCACTAGTTATGGCAAACACATTTATGGCAACAAAACAATCATTAAAATGTTTTAATTCCAGTTTTTGTGATCAAGGCAAGTCTATCTATGGCAGGATTGAAAAGTAGCTGTTTTACTCGCCAAATGCGAGTAGATTTGTATTTTGGCGACCAGAAAAAATGCTACAGATCGCCAATGGCGACAAGCAAAAAAAGCAAGGTGATGGTTGTTTTTGCAATGAAAATAGATTATCCGTGTTCTACAGCCCGGTGATTTCGTTTTCAAGGAAGTCCCCTCAATCTCCGTGCAGTTGTCTTGTCCCTTATGTGATCATGTTACGATACGCAGTGCACACAGGTTCGGAAACCGGCGTTGTCTATTCAAGCCGTATGCTGTTCGCCTGGTTTCCGATAATGCCATGTGACTGAGCCTCGTTTTCGATTCTATCGCAGTTGACATTTCCGCCATTTTTAGCTGCATTCGGTGACGGTAGAATGGCGCGGTCGAATTTTGTAATAGCATTATTCATCCTAGCGTTTATGATTCTTATAACCATGGCAAAGCAGTCCAATCTTGCGCAGTTTTTGACCAGCAAACGGCAACTATCCAGCGGTTCAGTGTCTGGTGGCGAAGGAAGTTCGACTGTTAGTCGAGAAGAAACAGATCAACAACGACCAAGTATAAAAAGTTGCGTCGCAGTTTTCAGCAAAGCTGGGCGGAAAAAACAACTCCTGTTTTGTGAACTTTGCAAATGTCATGCCGGTAATAGAAAAATGTCTAATTTCGTAGATGTCACTTGACAAATCTTACACTCATCTACGAAATTAGTCTGTCCCAGATAATATATATTCCGAGACGTTTTCGGCGATATTTCGGACACAATTTATCGTACAGCATTGAAACTTCTCACAGTATATCAACTAAAAAATATTATTTTTTCCCCCATATTTCATTACAATCTGTTGGGAATTGACGAAAATCACCAATACCTAACATGTTATTTTGGGGCTACGATGACGTTGATCTGCCAATGTTAGAATATGCATTTTTTAAATGTCTTTCGATTTTATTTCCTCAATTTACACCGTAAATAATTGGCCCCTAGAAGTATAATTTGGCCCCTAGAAATTTCTGATCTAGGGGCCAATGGCTACTAGGTCATAATGAAACATTTCAACCCCTGATTATGGTTGAATTGTATGGAATTGATTAAGGAATTGGCTATTAAACTGATTCTTGGCTGCCTACTATACAAATTTCTTTTGAAAAGAGCTTAAAATATGTCCAATTTATCAAAAATGAGCTTTCGGCAAGTCTTTATCTTCAATCTGATGCGTGCTGGCAGCAAACTTGCCTCGTTTTCTTCAAATATTGAAACTGAAGGATGTGTACTGTGAGGTATGGCCCCAAAAATAACATCCATAACATATTTCCAAAGGGCCTAGCTGTGGGCTGATGGCTAGGGAAAGCGGCATTGCTCTTTATTCTGGTGTTCAGGATTTTCCATACGAGTATGTGCTCCTACCAAGAACAACTGCGAGTGGTCGGCCTTGGTGTGTTGAACCAAATAGTTTCAAGATTTGCTGATATTTCTCCACTAGAAATGTGAAAACAGTTCGCTGGATTTACCTTAACACAATTTCATAAAAGTATAAATAATATTAAAATACACCCACCCCCTCATTTAAAAAAACTTTTCATTAACATGGTTTAGCCTTATTCTGTAATGGTTTATACTCAATTAGGGCAGTGGGAACCTAGATGCCATACAAATCATCAAGAAGTCGGGTGCTGGGCTAGAAGATTCCTTTCTTGATGAAGGTAGGTACATCCAAAGAGAAGCAGCTGTCAACGATACCTGTGGGCAAAAGATGTCTAGGGGAAAAGATAGGCTATGCTAGCAATTCTGATGAAAAGGTTAATTTTGTAAAGCTGATAATTTACCAAGTTATTGGCTTGTCTCGACTGAAAATGCATGTCACAGCCCACTGCATGATGTGAAAGCTATCCTATGCAAACATGCATCGGTTCCAGGGAGTAAAAGTTGACTTATTTTCAATGGGGATCGCCAGCCACGCTAGGTGGCGCTAGTGCTCCAACAGGGAAAGGAGATGTGACATCATAAAACGAACAATTATAACATCGTTACCTTATGTCGTTGCCATTGTGACGTCCAGAAAAACGACATGGGCATGCGCCATTTACCTCTTGGTATACGTAGCCACCTGGCATCAGTTCGAGCTGGCGAACCCCATTTGAATAATGTTTGGTTGCATCCTACTATCCTACACGGATGACATCACTGGCTAAATAGCAGGATTTAGGTCAAAAGCTCCAGATTACTGTAGTATACAAAAGAAGGCAGCTTACTAAGTCAAGCAATTGCGATACATGTACGTTTTTCAAATAGATGGTCCTACTTCTGTTTGATTTGTAACATTCGGCTTTTACAGGTTTCTTGTTGGATAAGAAAATTGGTGTACACCAACCAAAGAGACTGGAGAAAGCAAAAATCCTCATAGCTAACACTTCCATGGATGCTGACAAAATTAAGGTATGAAGTTGCAATACATTTGTACAATCTTTGTATTTCCTGGGAAAGTTATAACATTATTAAAATAAACGCTCGGAGGTCCATACACCCTGATGTTTATCGAGCCTGTAGCATGGCGGTGGAAGCTCGCTATTGTCAACACAATGATGTCCATCTGTCTATCACTGTAAACATTCCAGTTTCGGGACAAGTTATGGTCAATCCTCGAATAATTTCATAAAATTGGAAGTGAAATTTCTTATCATAAATTCTGGGGGTGATCAAATTTATCAGAACAGAAAAATGGACAAATGGTCGATCGAAATTCACGGAGATATTTTAATGATTTTAGATGTTGATCAAGTCTCTTGACTGATTGCATTTCTTTCTTTACAATTGGTGTTATTGAACTTAATAGGGTAATTGAATTGATGTTTTTTATTTCAATCCACAGCTTCTGGGCTCTATCCCTATCTCTTAATCTAAATCTCATCGGACCACCTTACTAGGATCATGCTACAATTATTAAATCCCACTCCCTTGTGAGTTGCTGCAAGCCTTTCGGTACTGAGCCCCTCCCTCAATCTCCTAAGCAATCTTTTCCCCACCCTTAATCCTCATATATTCAGGGAGCATACGTCCTGCTGCACTTATTGGATGCCCCACCCACTGTCCTGTCCAACCTCGGGCATACTGGGACCCACCCTCTGTCTTGTAAACTAAGCCAAGTGCAGTGCTTGGTTTTAGGGGTGGAGCTGTTCTTGGTAAGGAAAGGAATTGTACAGCCATGGAATCGAAGAGTTGATCTTCCATACCTGGCACAAAGACTATACTCAGAAAGCTGCATGATGACATCATTAGTTTTACTATCTGACACCAGGGGGTGCTGTTATGAATGAGAAATGAACAAATGGATAAGGCAATTAAATCAGAGAGTTGAGCCTCTGTATGTGGTACATAGACTATACTCATGGGGGGCTACGATATGTCAATCTATGTAGCTGCCGGACCCCTTAACTATGGTTCATATGGGATGTCATAGCCTAATATGCCTCAACTGGTATAAGAATGAAGTGAGATCTACTTAAATGATCTGGTGGTGGTTTATCACTGAATATTCACAACAACACTTCACATTGGCTATCATTCACAGGTTTAGTGGACCAGTTTGGTGCTTGTTTTAACAGGATTTTCATTGTTTCAGTGAAGACGGGATGAAATATATTGATGAATTGTTCTGTGCAACTTTGAATAAACCATGCAATATATTCGAAACAAAGATATTAATTTGACATTTGTAATGCGCCATTACCCCTTAACAATATTCAGATCTTTGGGTCAAGAGTACGGGTCGATGCTGTGTCCAAAGTGGCCGAGTTGGAACTGGCAGAAAAAGAGAAGATGAAGGAGAAAGTAAATAAAATAATCAAACATGGCTGTAATGTCTTCATTAACAGGTGAGCTCACCTTGGTCAATTAAGAACACCTCTTGTACAATTTATGCTTCATTTATATGCAGCATATATCTGCGGTGAATTCCATTTCCACAGAACGAGCATTTCACAATGTTTTAGATATAAGCGAGTTGTTAAAATGTGAATAATCGTAGCAATGTCAAAATCAGTTTAAAAAGATAGGAAATTATGTTGTTGGTCTTGAAAGCTCCGTCTGTGTAAAATTAATAGTGGGTTGCTATCAAAGAAATATTTTAATTTCTTCTTTACTTCAAAATCTATAAATTACAAGATCTGTTGGTTCATAGCTACTTTGTAGAGCTACATTCATTCATATGTACTTCCTGTTTATTAATGGTAGTATGTAATGCCAAGTATATATTTTTAATCATTTTGGCTCATCAATTTTCTCTTTTTTTACAGACAGTTGATCTATAATTACCCTGAGCAGTTATTTTCTGATGCTGGTGTTATGGCTATTGAACATGCAGACTTTGAAGGGGTGGAAAGACTGGCTCTTGTAACAGGTATAATAACTATCACAATATACATTTTATCTTGGTCATGACTCACTCTGGTAACCATGGTTGTAGATATGAAATCTGACAATATATCATGGTCATGACTCGCTCCTTGGTTAGATATGAAATCTGACAATATATCATGGTCATGACTCGCTCCTTGGTTAGATATGAAATCTGACAATATATCATGGTCATGACTCGCTACTTGGTTAGATATGAAATCTGACAATATATCATGGTCATGACTCGTTACATGGCTACACATATGTAATCTGATAATATATCATGGTCATGAGTCGCTCCTTGGTTAGATATGAAATCTGACAATTTATCATGGTCATGACTCGCTCCTTGGTTAGATATGAAATCTGACAATATATCATGGTCATGACTCACTCCTTGGTTAGATATGAAATCTGACAATATATCATGGTCATGACTCACTCTGGTAACCATGGTTGTAGATATGAAATCTGACAATATATCATGGTCATGACTCGCTACTTCGTTAGATATGAAATCTGACCATATATCATGGTCATGACTCGTTACATGGCTACACATATGTAATCTGATAATATATCATGGTCATGAGTCGCTCCTTGGTTAGATATGAAATCTGACAATATATCATGGTCATGACTCCTTGGTTAGATATGAAATCTGACAATATATCATGGTCATGACTCGCTCCTTGGTTAGATATGAAATCTGACAATATATCATGGTCATGACTCGCTCCTTGGTTAGATATGAAATCTGACAATATATCATGGTCATCACTCGCTACATGGCTACACATATGTAATCTGACAATATATCATGGTCATGACTCACTCCTTGGTTAGATATGAAATCTGACAATATATCATGGTCATGACTCGCTCCTTGGTTAGATATGTAATCTGACAATATATCATGGTCATGACTCGCTCCTTGGTTAGATATGAAATCTGACAATATATCATGGTCATGACTCGCTCCTTGGTTAGATATGAAATCTGACAATATATCCTGGTCATGACTCGCTCCTTGGTTAGATATGAAATCTGACAATATATCATGGTCATGACTCGCTCCTTGGTTAGATATGAAATCTGACAATATATCATGGTCATCACTCGCTACATGGCTACACATATGTAATCTGATAATATATCTTGGTCGTGACTCGCTCCTTGGTTAGATATGAAATCTGACAATATATCATGGTCATGACTCGCTCCATGGTTGCAGATATGAAATCTGACTATATATCATGATCATGATAGACTCATTGGTCACAGATATGAAGCTTTGTGGGGCTCCCGGGGTTAATCTAGGGTGTCCTTGTGCACACCCGAGGTATGGTAAAAATAGGCCTCGACTCCTTGGGCTTAAAAAATCTGGGATTCCCGGATGTGAAAAGGAATAGAACCCCAATGCTGTGATATGATTGAAATATAGTTGAAAGTGATATTAAATCCTATTCTGTATCCTTGTCATGACTCACTCCACTGTCACAGATATGAAATCTGACAATTTATCCTGGCCATGGACTCCATGGTTAAAAATATGAAATACATGTATGACATGTCATTGTCATAATGGACTCCTTGGTTACAGATAGGAAATCCTGTCATTGAGGTCTCTCATTGTTTTGTTAGTATCATATCAACTGTTTTACTTCTCCAGCTAAGGTCATAACTATCAAATAAACTGATGAGCATGCCCCTTCTCTTTCTGATCAGTGTGTATGTGTTTATGTCATTGTTTTATATTTAACATATCTCCTGACTTGCAGACAGTAATATTACCATACATATTTTATTTGTTTCATATGCCCCAAGTCATGGTATGAATGTAAGTGTCCCAGCTCCTTGGACAACTTACCGTAAGAGGCGACTAACTAGGGCATATGTGGGGTTCCCTCATGTGAAAAGGAATATGACCCACCCATTGTGTTCTCAGGTGTGAAAAGTAATAGAACCCAAATGTTATGATATGACTGAAAGATAAATGTTTAAAGCAATATTAAATCATACTCACTTGCTTGTTTTATATGACTCTTCCAGGTGGGGAGATTGTATCAACATTTGATTGTCCAGAATCTGTGAAATTGGGTTACTGTGATCTTATCGAAGAGATCATGATCGGGGAGGACAAGTTGCTCAAATTTTCAGGTAATTTAGTTTCTTCCTTTAATTTTCTTTTATTTTTTTGCGCCAATTATTGTTTCTGTTCCCATACTACAATATCTGCCTTGTAATGATTTTTGACCTGTAACCAACTTATTGATAAAAAAACATGCATGAGTTTCAATAGTGAAGGGCATATTTAAGTTTGGGGGGAGGTGACCCCCTTCATATTTGATTGCTGATATAGCAGGGATTCACAGAAGGTTTTTTTGCCACAGCTATTTCAAACAACCAATATTTCGGAGTAAAGTTTATCTTGATTCTAGACTGGCTTTCTATGTTCTCAGAGAGGAAAAAGTGCTGTTTTCATCTTGAAACAGATGATTTTGCACAAATACACTACTTCAGGATGGTATTATTATGACTCAGGGCATGTCAAATACTCGGACTAAAAGACAAGATCAATTGTAATTTAAGCTAACTGAAAAAAATCTTTTGTGTCTGATATTT
>JAVTVY010045556.1:0-21426 GCA_036873755.1 Hanleya hanleyi
TACTTGCGCTAAAATGCTTAAATTATTCTAACCCTGGCGTTGTTGGCTCTCGTGAAAAAACGCATGTGCGTGAACCTCCCTTCAGTCTCACGCCTGGCATGAATATGCGGTAATATGCGGTACTTCTGGGATTACGATGTGGCTTATTAGTTGGTGGGGGGTATTTTTTTTTCTGGGTCTTCAGTGTGCTTATTCTACAGTTAATTTTCAGTCTCATCAATTTCAGGGCATCTTTCGGGCATTCTTAATTTCCCAAAATGTTCTTTAAATGTTTTATTCTTCGCAAGGCCCCCTACACCGGTCATTTTCTCTCCATCTTCGTATTGATCAAGTAATATTCAATTTGTAATAGCTTGTTTGAAGCAGAGAATATCATATGTTCGAGTTCAATATTTATGTTCATCTTCTGAAGGGGGAGTGGGAGGGGTGCATTACCGGTATCTGATCCCATTTACTAGATCCTGACCGGGGAGGGAGGGAGAGACTGCTGAGTTTTTTACCCCTCGGCCAAAATTTGGCCGAAGGGTATTGTCGTCGTCATGTACGTCTGTCCGTCTGTCCGTCTGTCCGTCCGTCCGTCTGTCCGTCACACCTTTCTCGTTACCAAGATATCTTCAGAACGACTTACCCTAGGCACACCAAACTTGCAGTGCACATCCGTATGCTTGTGACCCAGAACCATATTGAATCTGGACCTGATTGGTTAGAAACTTTGGCGGCCATCTTTAATTTATGCGAAACCATCACAGGTTGCTTGTTACCAAGATATCTTTAGAACGACTTACCCTAGGCACCCCAAACTTGCACTGCACATCCATATGCTCATGACCCAGAACCCTATTGAATCTGGACCTGATTGGTTGGAAACTTTGGCGGCCATATTTAATTAATGCGAAGTCATTAATCTTGTGTATCTTAGGTACCATTTCTCTGTTCAGTGTGAAACTTGGTATAGATCATCGATGCATCAAGAAACTTCAAAGGAATGACCAAACCAGTTTCCCTGATTCGTGAAAACCTTGGCGGCCATCTTTAATTTATGCAAAATCTTCAATGATATATATCTCTGATACCATTCAAGTGTTCTATACGAAACTTGGTATACAGCATCGATGTATCAAGAGATCTGCAATGTATAGCCACATCAGTTCCTCTGAGTGGCGGGAAGGATGGGCGGCCATCATTAATTTATGCAAAATCATTAATGATCTCCATCTCTGATACTGTTCGAGTGCTCGATGTAAAATTTGGTATATATCATCAAAGCATCAATAGACTTACGATAAATGGCGTTTCTGATTGGGCGGAACCTTGGCGGCCATCTTTAATTTATGCAAAATCTTCAATGATATATATCTTTGATACCATTTGAGTGTTCTATATGAAACTTGGTATCCAGCATCGATGTATCAAGAGACTTGCAATGAATAACCACATCGGTTCCTCTGAGTGGCGGGAAGGATGGGCGGCCATCTTTAATTTATGCGAAATCATTAATGATCTATATCTCTGATACGGTTCAAGTGCTCAATGTAAAATTTAGTATACATCATCGATGTATCAATAGACAGTTCTGGTTTTTCTGCTTGGGCGGAAACCTTGGTGGCCATCTTTAATTTATGCAAAATCTTTAATGATGTTTATCTTTGATACCATTTCAGTATTCTATATGAAACTTGGTATACAGAATCTATGTATCAAGAGACTTGCAATGAATAACCATATCAGTTTCTCTGAGTGGTGGGAAGGATGGGCAGCCATCTTTAATTTATGCGAAATCATTAGGGATCTCTATCTCAGATAATTTTCAAATGTTCGATGTAAAATTTGGTATACATCGTCGATGCATCAACAGACTTATGTAATGAATATCGGTTTCTCTGATTGGACGGAAACGTTTGAGGCCATTTCTAATGGCAAAATTTTTCATAATCTGTATATTTGTTACTTGACTGCTTGGTGTTCCTGAAGTCTTGTTTTAAATTGAATACATTATGAATGGCTGGCGGCCAGAGCCGAGGGGTTTTCAGATGCGCAGCTTCGTATTAGTACATGGGATGACTTTTTTACCTGCGTCAGGGTGTGTTCATAATGTTTGTATTTCAATATAGGCTACCGTACAAATTCAAATTCTTTATTAGAGACGAACTCGGAACATGTGCATGAGAAGATTCAATATAATTCGCTACAAGTGATAGGGTACGTGGTACTTACATCATGGTTTTACTGTTCAATTGTTTCATAAACCTACATGTATATTCAGATCAGTTTACCGTCCAAACATAATCAGCTGCTAATCATAGATGGAAGACTGGATCAAATTCAAGTTGATTGACTGAAAATTAGAGATATTAGAACTGTTTTTGTTCTAATGTATTGTATTGTACCTATAAACAAAGATGAAATTGCAGATTAGAGTTTAAAATGTTAAGTTGATTGGTAGTAAATTACAGAATACAGGTGTGTATTTGTTCTGATATTGTATATTGAGATAATACTAATGGGGGGGGGGCAGGATTTTTTACCCCTCGGCCAAAATTTGGCCGAAGGGTATTGTCGTCGTCATGTACGTCTGTCCGTCTGTCCGTCCGTCCGTCTGTCCGTCACACCTTTCTCGTTATCAAGATATCTTCAGAACGACTTTAACCCTAGGCACACCAAACTTGTAGTGCACATCCGTATGCTTGTGACCCAGAACCCTATTGAATCTGGACCTGATTGGTTAGAAACTTTGGCGGCCATCTTTAATTTATGCGAAACCATCACAGGTTTCTTGTTACCAAGATATCTTTAGAACGACTTACCCTAGGCACCCCAAACTTGCACTGCACATCCATATGCTCATGACCCAGAACCCTATTGAATCTGGACCTGATTGGTTGGAAACTTTGGCGGCCATATTTAATTTATGCGAAATCATTAATCTTGTGTATCTTAGGTACCATTTCTCTGTTCAGTGTGAAACTTGGTATAGATCATCGATGCATCAAGAAACTTCAAAGGAATGACCAAACCAGTTTCCCTGATTCGGTGAAAACCTTGGCGGCCATCTTTAATTTATGCAAAATCTTCAATGATATATATCTTTGATACCATTCAAGTGTTCTATACGAAACTTGGTATACAGCATCGATGTATCAAGAGATCTGCAATGTATAGCCACATCAGTTCCTCTGAGTGGCGGGAAGGATGGGCGGCCATCATTAATTTATGCAAAATCATTAATGGTCTCTATCTCTGATACTGTTCGAGTGCTCGATGTAAAATTTGGTATATATCATCGAAGCATCAATAGACTTACGATAAATGACAGTTCTGGCGTTTCTGATTGGGCGGAACCTTGGCGGCTATCTTTAATTTATGCAAAATCTTCAATGATATATATCTTTGATACCATTTCAGTGTTCTATATGAAACTTGGTATCCAGCATCGATGTATCAAGAGACTTGCAATGAATAACCACATCGGTTCCTCTGAGTGGCGGGAAGGATGGGCGGCCATCTTTAATTTATGCGAAATCATTAATGATCTATATCTCTGATACGGTTCAAGTGCTCAATGTAAAATTTGGTATACATCGATTAGACAGTTCTGGTTTTTCTGCTTGGGCGGAAACCTTGGTGGCCATCTTTAATTTATGCAAAATCTTTAATGATGTTTATCTTTTCAGTGTTCTATATGAAACTTGGTATACAGAATCTATGTATCAAGAGACTTGCAATGAATAACCACATCAGTTTCTCTGAGTGGTGGGAAGGATGGGCAGCCATCTTTAATTTATGCGAAATCATTAGGGATCTCTATCTCAGATAATTTTCAAATGTTCGATGTAAAATTTGGTATACATCGTCGATGTATCAACAGGTTTCTCTGATTGGACGGAAACGTTTGAGGCCATTTCTAATGGCAAAATTTTTCATAATCTGTATATTTGTTACTTGACTGCTTGGTGTTCCTGAAGTCTTGTTTTAAATTGAATACATTATGAATGGCTGGCGCCCAGAGCCGAGGGGTTTTCAGATGCGCAGCTTCGTATTTGAATGTTAGGTTATCACATTTTCCAGTTTTAAAAAATGAGGAACTTTCTTTGTGGTACACATGTAAGTTTTATTTTGTTGAATTTTACCTGGTCCGTTAAAACAAAGTTGTTAAGTGTTAATTGTGATTGACTGCTACTAAATGCCAATTTATCAAGAGTTCCTAAGATTCAAATGTGATTTGTGACAATCATGATATTTCGCCATTCTAATAAATCTGCTGAATAAATAAATAATAGATAATACAGGATCTTTGCAATGTACAGTAGTCTGATTGCTGTTATCCAAAGAAAAACCAAAATGCATGTACATTAATGAAAATACTTGGTTAGCTAAATATGAGCAATCTGTTGTTTCCATATGCTATCACCCTTGGTTTTTGAGTTTGAGTGAACAAAACAATAACATGTAGATTATTGTGGAATAGAAAGATATTAACATGCGACGCACATATCTTAGACTTGGAATTTCTGTTGACAACCACTGTCAATCGAGATTTCACTTTCTATATCTATCTTATTACTACAGATGTGGACAATGCAAAGCCGGATATGAAATCCATCATGATATATTGTGGTCCAGTTTATGAAGGCTTACTCAGATGCTGGTGAAGATCTTGCAGTAAGTAAATCACTTCCTGTCCTACTAGATTTCTGTGTCTTGGAACTCCATTCTAGTAACTCCTGGGATCCATCAAAATGAATTTCATTTTCATATGGTTAATTTGGAAATTTAAATACTAAGGCTTGTTTCAGATAATCATTATCATAATAACCTTCAGGCTGCAGGTTTAGAAGCTTGATATTTCTTAATAAGGCATTAAGTAGATTGGTGGGAGGGGTCGGGGACAATTTTCAACCTTAGTTATTTCAGTAAACAATGGTAAAATGTTTCAGAGAGTGAGAGAGGCATCCCCATGGCCCATCTTTCATCTGATTGCCTAATAGGCAGATTGTTGAAGACTACAATAATAGTGTACTTGGATTAATATGTTCTCTACCTCAGTTGAGAGGATCAGCCAAGTCAATAACAGCAGAACAGGAGCAGAAGAACTTCACTGATCTTTTGATATGGATCAAAGAGGTGGAGGAGGTATCGAAAATTAGATTAATCTATCCAGGACTTACAGCAGATAGAAATGGTGAGTCAATGAAGCAAAGGCTAGAATGGGGGGGGGGGTTTGGCTTAATGTCACACTCAAGGTTGTTTCACTATGGTGACAATCAGTTTTGGTTGGTGGAGGAAGCCGGAGTACCCGGAGAGAATCGCCACTCGTCAGCGACTAGAATAGGAAGATATATTCTTGGTTTGAGGAATTTTGAGATGAAGAATGTAATTTAAATTTCTAGTTCAATATGATTTCAAGATACAAAAACAATCTGTTGTGACTCTGGCTCCTAGAAAATGTGTGAGAAATTGAACAAAGTCTCTTTTGTCCACAGGGACCATTTTGGGATATTCCACTTCTTATTAAGAACACAAAAGAGCCAGCACTGTGGCATTTTGGTATGGGAGTATTTGTTGTTTCAGTTGAGAGCTTGAATGCACGATCTCGAGAGTTTTGTACAAAGAGTACCAATATGCAGAAACCGATCTCCTGGCTAATGAATGATGCTGCATGTACAATTCAAAATGCAGAAAAGCAGAAAAATTCAGTCAGTAATTGCCCTTTGTCCTGTCTCAAACATGTGGCTACATGTACCTGTAAGATTTACAGTTGGGTGGTCTCTCTTGTAAGTTTCTATAGTTCAAGCCTTTCTATTACTGAAAGGCACCCACTGAGACTCAATCATTCTTGTTCCCAGAGAGACTATTCCTCTCCTTTGTTTTGTGACACTTACATGAAAGATGGGCCACATGGGCTACATTTGTGTTTTTATAATATGAGCCCAGCTATGTGACTCTCCAACTATTATAAATGTAATTAGAATTTCACATACATAAATTGTCGAAATATTCCTAACAAACATGTTGCAAGATTATATTACCTTAAAATTTATTGGATTATTAATATTGTGGAATAGAAAGATAAGCCCTATTCATATACATCTAAATGGCAAATAACCAATTTTATAACCTGAATTTTCAACTCAACCAGGTCAGGGATACTGCCAGATCTTGAGTGAGATCCTGTGAGTGTGATAGCTAACCACTGAAGATGAAGAGGGCATTCCATATTTTGTAAGTACATTTACAAATTAATGAAAATAATATTTCTTCCTGGTTATATAACATTTAGGAATATACATTTATGTGATGCTATCATGATATTATCAAGTTGATCTATATGTAGCATTAACTTTTCTACCAGGGCTGCATAACATTAAATATTACATGCTGTGTTTATCACTAAATACCATTCACTGGTATATCACCCACTGTTGTCATTTGAAAAAACAACTGAAAAATGTTTTCCTCTAAAATTGTCTGGCCTGGATGATGACCTACCTAGATTTTGTGCAATAACTTCAAACTCTGTTTGGTTCTGGGTCTGGGGAGTTATTATCTGCAATACATTCCCAATGCAGCTTGCTGAATGATTCCAGTGGGTAATATACCAATGAAGACAAGTGGTGTGAAAATGGTGCTTTGGGTCACAGGAGCAGGGATGAGGCACTGACCTGAGAGGAGGGACGGAGGAGCGGTTAGGGTCAGAGGAGGGGATGGTAGGGCAGGGTCACTGATCAAAGGGGAGAAGAAAAGGGCACGGTCGAAGGAGGAGTATATAAGGGCAGGGTCAGAAGCGGGGAAGTTTTAAAACCAGAAATCATTATCAAGGTGCCAATCAGAATAATGTGTATGACTGCCATGTTTACTTTCATAGCTATAATTTGTAGAGCCCATGTTTGATGAGACATGACTATTTGTAAAGAGTCATTGACACATTTAACCCAGTGATACTCACTTGATACTCATAGAGAGAGGGATTTACCATAGCCATTCCATTCCAATCATCATTTAATTATAATAAACAACTATGTATTTAGATGAGCATTTGGTTATGTTATTAAGTGGATAATAATTTTGAAAATTCCAATGCACATGCTTTGCTTATGTGTGTCATAGCCAGACATTTATTATGTAGGCATTAAACATAGAATGTATCATCCGTCTCATATATCAGTCTTAAGACTTTTTTACCCATTTATTCCAGGTTAAATTTTGCATACAGAGGCGGGAAGGGGGAAGTTAGTAAGAAAAATCTGATTTTATTGTGTATGTAATACTTGAATGCTCCCTAGACTACATTTGTATTTTTTTCAGATCAGGATGTGGTCATCAATATTGTTGAAAGAACAAATAATTACTACATAATTATAACCGAACAGGTCTTATTGCCTGAGCATATGGATCCTGAATTATCGCAATTTCTTGTCTTTCAGATTGCAACACCAGTCAATGTGATTAACTGCTGAAGCAGAACAAGGAAGTCATCTGCTCCTACAACATTGCTGACCAATCCTGTCTGCCCAGGGAAGAATCATGGGGCAGAGTTGAGAGATGCTTTTTGAACACTTGTGCACATCAATAACCTTCAACATTTTATCATCACAGCAAATCATTACCATACATTGATTATATGCTCCATCATGTTCATCGTTGCTGGAAACACTATAATTGACATATTATTACCATGATGAAACATACTCTGACATTTAACAATTGAGAGAGAGAGAATTGAGGTTTAACATCGCGTTCAGCATTTAACAATTGACTGTTTATACATCCATTCAAATAAATTGAATTGTGTATGATTTTGCAAGTATCAGCATGTATATTCAATATACAGTGAATACAATAAAGTGGTGTGAAATATAACAGTAGCTTTTGAATTGCTGGCCTCATGTAGTTCAGTGTAATGACCCCACACCCTTTGCACTAGCCAATCCGAACTTCAAACAGTGCTGTTCAAAACTGTTCCAAGGGGATAGGTATAGGGTGTGTGTACATGTTTGTATGGCATGTTGCTCTTCATTGTATTAGGGCATCTGACCTAGGACTGTACAGTGTAATCATCATTGGGTACCCCACACAACACTATGCAGAAAAACAAGCTTCATCAGGCTGTGCGTTGACATCGAGTGAGGGCAAGTGATAAGACTGTCATTAAACTACCCCATCATAACTATGCCTAGAGAGAGTTATCCCAATATCCCACACAATGCTATTTGTCAGACACTACCCGCACAAGGGCACAATGATGTCAAAGGTCACCAGGAAGTGGCCTCGATTCCAGCCCTTCTGTCAAGTGGTACCCCACATGACACACCACCTGTTGCAGGTCAATGATTATTCGAAAGTGACCTTGATTCATTGAACCTGAGCGGGTATTCCAACATCCATGCCCTGGCCATGACATAATCAGCCCACCCGCATAACCCACAAAATGATACAGTGCAATACACTTGCTTTACTTCTAGCCTTGAATAAATGTCAATACATTATACTCCTTAAGTACTGTTTCAGTTTTGTTTTACTATTGTATATTTCCAGTACAGTTACAATGCCATTATTTTATAGTTTTTATACGCCCGCCCAAAAGGCGGACGTATTATGTGATGGCGGTTTCCGTCCGTCTGTCCGTCTGTCCGGTTCTCGTGTCCAGTCTATATCTGGGACAGTTTCCTATCCACAGCTCCAATTTTTGGTGAGTGGATACCCTACGGGGAGACGATGTGTCGCATACCAAAATGAAGGTCGAGGTCACAGGTCAAAGGTCACTGGCCTAAAAAACAGGAAATCACTGAAGTGTTCATGTCCGGTCTATATCTGTGAACGTTTCCTATCCACAGCTCCAATTTTTGGTGAGTGGATACCCTACGGGGAGACGATGTGTCGCGTACCAAAATTGAGGTCGAGGTCAGAGGTCAAAGGTCACTGTTGCCAAAAATCAGGAAATCATTGATTGTTGACAGTTTTCTATCTACAGTTCTAATTTTTGGTGAGTGGATGCCCTAGGGGGGGAACGATGTGTTGCATATTAAATGTAGGTCAAGGTCACAGGTCAAAGGTCAGTGTGATCGAAAAATCAGGAAATCGTTAAAAATTTCTAATTTTTTGTGAGTGGATTCAATAGGCGGAAATGAAGTGATGCATACCAAAAATTAGGTCACGGTCAAAGGTCACTGACCCCAAAATTAGGAAATTATTAAAAATAATTTTTTTGTGTCAGTAGATATATTAGGGGGACACAATGTGTCACATACCAAAATGTAGGTCAAGGTCAAAGGTCAAGGTCACTGTGACCCCAAAATCGTGAAATTGTTAAAAATCATGATTTTTTGTGTCCATTGAGAAATTGAGGGGAGACGGTTTGTCATGTACCAAAATTTAGGTCAAGGTCAAAGGTCAAGGTCACTGTGACCCCAAAATCAGGAAATCATTAAAAATCATGATTTTTTGTGTGCATTGATAGATTGAGGGAAGACGATGTGTTGTGTACCAAAATTGAGGTCAAGGTCAAAGGTCAAGGTCACTGTGACCCCAAAATCAGGAAATCATTAAAAATCATGATTTTTTGTGTGCATTGATAGATTGAGGGAAGACGATATGTTGTGTACCAAAATTGAGGTCAAGGTCAAAGGTCAAGGTCACTGTGACCCCAAAATCAAGAAATCATTAAAAGTCACATTTTCATATGCCTGTCGAAGACTAGGTCGTGTAATGCGATGTTGCGTTCTGTCCATTCATCCATTAACATTTGTTGTCCATGCGATAGCTCTAGTTTCAAGGTATGGATTGGTACCCCATACATTTACTAATTTAACGGGGAGAGGAGTCCTTTGTGAACTTCACACCTGTTTATTAACTCAAGAACAAAGGTTTACTTCATCACTTTCTTCTTCCTTCATGAAAAAACTACTATTTTCTTGTGTTTGACTATTGTCGATTTCAGTGTGGGATATGTGAGCTCTCAGCTCTTGCTTCAAGGTCAACTAGTTACCAAGAGTTAAGCTCATTTTAGTTTATCATTCAATATAAGATGTGATATATGTTACATTCTCATAAGCAAAAATTGTAGACCTTTCTCTGGATTGCTAGATCAATTGGAATCAAGGCTATTAAACAACCTTGAAATTTGAACCAATGTAATTCCAGATATACGGGCGTATATTGAAGCCCCTTGGGCTCTTGTTTTTTGTGGAGGGACTCCTGCAAGAATAGTTTATAAGTGTTTGACCCTCAATATTTATATATATAAAAACAGAACTAAAATATTTCATACAGTACTGAAGTATTACTGTACTGATACTGTTCTGAAATATTACCGTACTGGAACAGTACTAAATCAGTACTGTTTTATATAAGTTCTGTTTCAGTGCAATTTCAGTACTGTTTCAGTACTTCAGTAGAAATGAGGTGAAACAGTTGACACTATTTTTGCTGTGCATGACCGTATAAGCTGTTACCGATCAGTCACAAGTAGGTAACAGGTCTGTAAAATTACATAGGTAACCTACAGGTAACTAATTAGTGACCTATTGGTAACATACCAGTAGCATGCTTGTTACTGATCGGTAACTGAAATAACTTGATAGGTAAACAAAAGAATTAAGATAGGTAGCTAAGCGGTTACCGATCAGTCACAAGTAGGTAACCTATCAGTAACAGGTCCGTAAAATTACATAGGTAACCTATAGGTAACTGATTGGTAACCTACTGGTAATGTACCAGTAGGATGCCAGTCACTGATCAGTAACAGGTCTGTAAAATTACATAGGTAACCTGCCAACAGCCTATAGGTAACTGATAGGTAACTGCTTAGTAACAGAGCCGCTGAACATATTAAAGGATATGGACTATCCTTTACCTATAGGTAACTGCACGGTGTTTGGTCTGTGACTGATTGGTGGCTGAACAGTAACTGAAGCGACTTAAAAGCAATAGGTAACCTATCCGTATTATAGCGGTAACAAGACAGTTACTGATCGGTCACAGGTTGAGAATTGATCAGTAACAGGTATGAAAAAATAGATAGGTGACCTATTAGTAACTGATAGGTAACTATTGAGTAACTGAACCACCTAGCATTTCATGAGATATATGCAATATCAGTAACCTATATGTAGCTGACAAGTACTGCTCAGTTACCTACCAGTTACCTATCAGTGGACAACTGAACAGTACTGTAAGGGGACCTTAACTACCAGTACTGCTCAGTCACCGACCGATAGGTAACAGAGCAGTACTGCTCGGTGAAAGTTTGCCTGTGTACCATTTCAGAATTCTGCCACCCCCATAATTAAGTCGTGGATAGTTCACATGACCCAATGTCTGGTAGGTCAATTACTGGTTTGAAACATTAATAACTGAATCCGTCTTCACAAGATTTTTTATACGTCCACCTTCGTATTACCATGATTGCATGGTGGTTTCTGTCTGTTCAGCTGTCTTATATCAGTTTTCTATCTAGTTTGTTTTCCAATTTTTGGGGAGTGGATACCCTGGGGGGAGACTCCCCCTGGTTTCTTACCAAAATCGAGGTCAGACCTAACATCAGGAAATTGCTAATTTTTTATGAGCAGATTCATTAGGGGGGAAAAAGCTGGGTCACTGTGACCACAAAATCAGGAAATTATAAAAATAACATTTATTTTTGTGTGTTACGGGATACATAAGGAGAGAATGTCTTGTGCAGGCACATATTGAAGCCAAGTGGCTCCTGTGCAGCAATTTTCTCTTGCAAAGAGAGGGAACAGAAAGTCCCCCCCCCCCCGAGATGGATTGAACCCCGGAGATTTCTGATCTGAAGGCATGTATCTTCCCAACATGCTATGATGAGTGAGTCACCAAATCTTTCTTTGTACGATTGTTTACTCATCATTCAAATAAATGTGTAAGTATGTACCCGGTACATAGAATAGAACAGAGATAGAATGATTGGATTGTTGTATCTTTAGAATATTTATAATAACAGTAGTATGGATATAGCATGAAGTGCTGACCGACGAGCATAACCATAAACGTGTGTACAGTGGTCGATTACTAGGCAGAGAATATTTGTATAAGTCAGATATATCTGTTTTATATAAAAGAGGTCTCTGACTACATACGGTCATCATCCTGTTCGAATCTAGCTTGTATTTCTTGCAAGAATTTTGAGCGGGATATTGGAAAGAATATTCATGCTTGGTCAAGGAAAGCTAATGTGTTGGGCCATATCAACTATTCATATTCGCAATAAGCCTGTCGAGTTCTCAACAAAGAGCTATATGTTTTGACAATGATCTTTATTCAGTCATGGTTTTGTAACACAATATGGCAATAATGAGATCTATTGGAAGACTAGTAATGAATATCATTATATTTGTAACATGCTAACAGGAACATTGGACACCATGCTGTCGCTTCAGAATCGTGCTGAAACTTGCCAAAACCACACCCCATCTCACTCAGTCATGGAGGTTGTATCATCACCATGTATCAAACCTGGTACCATGTATCATCACCATGTATCAAACCTGGTACCATGTATCATCACCATGTATCAAACCTGGTACAAATTGTGGTACAGTGATATTACGTTAATCCCTCTAATAATTCAATCAAAGAAAGTGAAATTTCCCACCATAAAATTTTGGGGTGATCAAATTTATTAGAACAGGAAGTTGTTCAAAATCATACATATAATACATCATTATATCAATGATTGTAAAAGGTGATCAAATTTATTGGATTCACCGATTGTTTTTTGTCGCAAACATTTGGGGTGATTGAATTTTGATAGGGGGATTGAATCATTGGAGGAATTACCATGTCTGTGCTCTCACAGAACATATAATCCTCCTAATACTTGAGCTGAAGTATGTACATCAGCATCTTCAAATCCACCATGATAGCACTGTCATAATAATGATACAGATTCTGTGATAATTGCCCCCCTAACTTGCCTTCACATCTGATCACTAAAGACAGGATCTCTGCATTCAGGGTATCAGCAGCTTCCACTGTACAATCACTGTTGTTTCATATAGTAATCAATGCTTATCTCAATTCCTATAATAAATGATTCATACCCATTAGAGTTCAATCATCACCACTTTTGTGGACAAAATTCAGTCCATTCTCATAACTTTGATCACCCTCTGAAATCATTAAAATAACTAAGAAATAATGGATTAACTAAGAAATAATCGATTACAATATTTGCAAGATTTTGAATGATTTTGTCAACTTTCTGTTGTAATAAATAATATGATCACCCCTTGATTTTTCTGATGGGAAATTTCACTTCCTGTGATCGAATCACACGGGAATTACCGTTTGTTCAAATACATACATTTGATGGGAGAAGTTGTTTTTGTTTATAAACTGTTGAGCTAGGGTTGTCGGATGGCTATCAGATGTATATACACAAGACAAATTTCACTAATACCTAAGCATTTCTATATGTAGACTCCATTGTGCTGATTCAACTACTACAAGCATTGGAAGTAATATTTACCTATTCTCAAAAGTACACGTAGCACCGTTAATAGAAGCTCCATTCAATACAATAACATACTGCTGAAACCTACATATCAAAACATATCACATTAATTCAAAGAACATCAAACTGGCAAACTCCCTCTAGTTATTTACAAACACTTGAGCAGAAGAGTATGAAAACTGAACAGTGTAATTCGAAGTCCAGGAAAGAACAACCTTAATTTGACCTAAACGTTGAAAACAGCACATTTAACGTTTAAATCACCATATGGTTTATACACTGTTGTTACATACCAAGGACTTTGGGAGATGATTACAACATCAGCTCTTAAAGGTGAAATGCAAAGATTTTCAGATCCTCATTTTTATATTTTTTGTTGGTTGAACAATGATAGACCGATATTTCTATCTACTTATCTTCGTTTGTTGTGAAGTGGTTTGTCTGTTAGAAGCTATTAACTAGTTGGTACCCGAAGCCCAGCTGGATTCTGATTTGCAAACCGTCATCGCTTATCTTTCCTTGATTGTGACGTCACATCAGACCAGGCTCTCGAAGGCTCAATGTTACAAGTATTGACGTTCAGCCAGGCGGTCTGATGTGACGTCACAAACCAGCATCAAACAAGGGCAGATAAGCGATGTAGATTTCATTTATAAAACTGGCGGGATTTGAGATACCAATTTTTAAGTACTTTTCTAAAGCTACTAGGAAACAAAATATTTCAAATCAAACCAAACAAAGTAAATAGATTGATAGTTACAACATTAGCTAACCCATGGAGAGCATAAAAAGAAAAATATGAAAACCTTTACATTTCACCTTTAAGTTCTACCCAAACCATATTTTACAACATATAGTAGTATCGAAGCACTATTACAGTCTTATCAATACATAGATATATATTATCATTCAAACAGTGACAGCACAAATTTGAAAACAGAATTTCATCTAGATTTTCAATCAGCTTGCAGTTTGTATGTACATGATATAAATAGCTAATTAAGAATGTGCCGACCCATCCTTGATCAAACATGTGCATTGATGGTATAAGGAGTACATGTATTTGATCATCTGGTCTGTATTGTGAGATCAGTTTTTATACATTCTTAAGTTTGGTCCAAATAGATGTTAATAGAGTATCTATATTACAGCTTAGAACAATGTAGTATCCAAAACACACAATTTAGAAGATGTTCACTGCCATATCAACATGGTGCAAGTCAAATTATTGGTACTGTGAACAAATCTCACTGAAATTTAACATCAACTTCTAATTGTTCATAGTGTCACACAGCAGAATCCAACATTTCAGCAGAAAAATGTCTTGAAGCTTACTGGTTACTCGTCGCAAATACACTCATCAGCTATAAAGTTCAGAATGTCAAGACTAAGTTTACTGAACAACAAATTGCCGTCTATTCAAGCACACAACAATTAAGATGGTTCGGGACTCAACGTTGCGACGTCATGGTCGTACAGCGTAACGTCATTTTCCACCTCCAACACGAAAGGCCAGCAATGTAGGAGATTCACTACTAAAAAATATTACATAAGTCACCGGGCAAACTTTTCTCCTAAAATTTTGTGTTCGTAACACGTGATTCTTACAGTTCGAAAACTTGATTATATTTGAAATTTCACGATAACAATGCTGTTATAATCGTGAAGCCACCTGGCTTTTTTACTTAAAAAAGTGAAAGTTTCAAACATTGTGGTATTAGTGCGGATTTAAATGAGCAAAATGAATTTAGACTGATATTGTCTCAGATCTACTGACATGCTGGTGTTTTTAACGTTATTTTGCTTGACAACATCCCAGGTATCAGCAGTTAAAATATAATGCTAGGTCACTGGACAAAGTTTTGAGTCCTGAACCACCTTAAGGGAAATACTGCAATGTTGAATGCTGAACTGTTGATTCAACACTGAGTATGATTAAGGATTTTATTCTCATTATAAACTTTACTGATTATAGCATCGGACGATAGCATAAAGCCATATCTTTACATGACATACAAAAATAATACAGAAAAAAAAGAAGAAGAAATTGTCCACAACACAGCAAACTTAGGCGTTTTCACAACCACACAAGTTTGATGAGGTTTTCTTCTTAAAGCATAATTAAGCATAAAGCCAATTAACAATTACCATTGCAAAAGAGTCACAAAATTGATAGGAATACTGTATGTAATAATGAACTGAAAATTGTACCATATTAATCAGAAAATAGCCCAATGAGCTCCATGAGCTCCAATACTCGTCGGCTATCAGTTATTGTCTACAGATCAGCAATCATGCATTGTATAAGATGTATTTTTAGAACTTTGACAACATCATGTAGGTTAACAAAAATGTACGTAATCTAGTAGGGCTGACTGTAGTTCTCTCATTTTAGAAATACATACATGTAGGAAGTTCAGCCAGATTAGCTTTTGTCAAGGCCGTAATTGATGGGGAAAATTTTGTGCGCAAATCAAGTAATTTGATCTTAGAAATATAGATCAAGATCAGTCATCATCAACAATTTTCTGGTCTATTCTAAGTTAATTGCATATGGAACATGAAATTGGAGATCTTAGATCTTATCATAAGAACAGTATATGACCTTGAAAAACTAGGTCAAGGTCAGTCAACTGGAATAGGCTTCTAGTCAATCAACAGTTGCATATGTGATATAAATTTGGAGACCCTAGTTTTAATCCTTAAAACAAATATAGCAAATATTAAAATTTGATCTTGATAAAATAGGTCAAGGTCGGTCATTTTCAATAGGCTTCACCAGATATATACGTGGTATGAGATATTGTGTCCACAAGAAAAATGGACAGACGGACAACCCTGATGACGACAATATCCTACGGGCTAAATAATGGCAGATTGTTATACAAATACAGAAGTGATTGGCATTTGAAAAGATACAGCATCACAAAGTACGGAGAAAGATTGGCAGCTGAACCTTGCCATGAGAGAAAATAACAGTAGAAAACTGCTATAGCACCACAGATGGCAGAGATTGGCAGTAATTTAAGTAATGGCCATAACACCACCGATGGCAGAAATTGGCTATAGAAAATGTTTATACATGTAGCAGATGATAGTGATAGACTGTAGAAAACTGCTGTAGCACCACTGATAGCAGAAATGAGCAATAATACCACATATATTGCAGGGATAGGCACTTCCCATAGCACCACAGATGGGAGTACTAGACAGTAAAGAACTGCTATAGCACCACAAATGACAGTGATCAGCAATAAACTGCTATAGCACCACATATAGCAATTACTTGACGTGAGAAATGAACTGCAAACAACTGTCATGAAACATTTAACAAACCAGTGATGATAATAAATTTCTCACAACCGAAATGGAACATAACTAGCACTAACACAAATTAATGAACTCCAATGTCAACAGTAGTCTGCACTGATCAAGCTTCACTTAAGGCCCATTTCCACAGCGCGCGTCGCGACAACCACAACTGCAAACCACAATTTTATGCAGTTCGGCGCATTTCCACAGCACGCGTTATGACAGCGACATTCCCGCCAGTTCAGCCATTCAGTGGAAGGGATTCCCCTCAACGTTGCCGGGCTAACGATTTCTATCCCCTCTGATTGGTCAATAGTTCAGCGTCAACGCGTTGAAATAGCCCTGGTTCTAATTTTGTCGCGGGTAAAAATGTGGTTCTGATGTCGCCGCGACTGACGCGTGCTGTGAGTACTGCACCATTGAATAACACGAGGGCTATTTTTCGGATGTGGTTGTCGCTGCGGAAACGCGTGCTGTGGAAATGGCCCTTTAAAGCTAATGTTTAAATAAATTGATAATTATTAACCCAATTGCATTATATAAATATGAAATAAATACTGTCAAAATATATCTACAGGCAATACATGTGTGATGGCCCCAAAGACAACACACCAATCATTTGTGCTATTTGAACTTTGATTCAAAAAGTAGTAAAATCGTATTCAAGTACTTTGTATTGTTAAAATCATAACTGATGAAAGTACTTCTAAAAGTTAAAAATACATTTATATGGCAGTGTGTTACTCAGTGACTAGTGTAAAAGTTTCATTCAGCACCATTTATTACTTCATTGTATTGAAAGTTTTTCAGCAGCATTTGACATATGCTGTTAACTTCAATTATAAACACAGATTTTAGATAAAAAGTATTAAATACGGTCAATTTTAGTCATTTGATTTCATATTTCTCTCAATACACAGTGTTTTACACTGGTTAACACTTTATGATCAGTCCGTCAAATTGAATACAGACATAAACAACATAGCAACATAAACACTATAACCAAGGCTCAATCTAGCTCATAATATGCAATTTCATTGCAGTACAATACTTCCAAACCATTAAAGTTTGCATCACACACATGCGTAATTTTACCATAGAAAAAAGAAATACATGTATGCAAATACATGCATTGAGTTTATGTACAAAAATGTCAAGAAATATTTAGAAAAGATTGTTCAAATTTGAGAACTGATTGTAATATCGCAAATATGTGTACATATACCATATAAAACACACATTGTAGGGGATACATGACAAGTATTCACAAGTATCATTGTAGGCAAAGGCTGTTGATTAGACAAATGTCCATGTCAACCAATCAATAAACAATGATTCACAGCAAAAAGGAAACTAGCCAATCACATCTTCACATCTGATGGCCCAAGTGGTCATGTGACAAAGGTCAGCGGATGAAATAGGCAAAAAAAATGATCCTACATGTAATAATGTGATTAAGAAGTTCCAGGTAGCTAGAGATACATACCTCTTATAATATACTGTAATATAGTTAGAATATACAAATTATAAACTGACTATTGGAGACTTATCTCACACTGGAGCCTGACCATTGCAGCTAGCTCAAGTATTGGCACTAGAATAAAAATATCTTTTAAATATCACCGGAACACACAATGTAAATTTTCCATTCACAAATTTCTTCCTTTGATTTAGAAATGGATTAAGCAAGACCTGTTAAAAAAACCCCAGTTTTTTTGCCCATGTCCTTGTCTCCATGTCATATTTTCTTAAACAGTCAAAATGGCACATTTCATCAGGATACAAGAAGTTATGAACGTATACATACCGAAGTTTTACAAATTCTTCTAAAACTGCCAAGTAAAAATATCAGAAAATTAAACCCCATGAGTAAAGATTATTGTTTGCTCAGAGGTTGTATGGTACATTGTGAACTGTGAATATTTGCAGTTATGAATGATCACATGTTGACATGATGAAGATGATCCCAGTTGTCCACTGGTCTTACAAACGTACACAGAATCTCAGGAATGATTCACTACTTGAACACAGTTTGAATCGGGTCAGTTTGGTCAAGGTTATTAATTCCAGACAGATTGGTCATCACTGGATGAGTGTACTTGAAAGCCCAATACTGGATCATCCAATGCCAAATCTGTTCTGATATATTTGCTACTAGTCGAATTCATATACCATAAACTACAGTATATTTCCACATAATAGCTAAATTCGCCCTGTGAGGAGTATTGAGGCTTAATTTGTCCTTTCATTTGTTTTGAAGCTAATTGTGCAGACCAGTCAATATTCTAGGCTAATTTTGTCAACTCTTCCATCAGGGTTTTATTTGCCCAAGCTAATTTATTTGCCCATACATTATTCAATGCCCAAATATGTTTGATGTTGTTCAAAATCTGGCTGGCACTGTCCTCGCATTTTGTTCAGAGCTCCTCTTCCAGATTATTTTCAGCAAGCCTAGATAAGTGATTGGAAATATAGATATTTACCCACATATTTGCTCAAACGGCTTCATTTTTCACAGATCATTCAATGCCAAATTTGTCCTCATCACAGAGTTTCCCTTCAGTGATGTGTTCCTCTTCAGTGAAGAGTTTCTCTTCAGGGTGGCCTCTTTCACAGTCATCTTGTCTTTGTTCAGAGAGTTACAACTGTAGAAGCGGTTGTTCAGGTTAATATTAAGGAAGTTGAGACTGGCTTCAGAGTGCATCGGGTACAGGGAGTTCTGACGATTCTCATTCTTCTTGTTCTTCAAATCCACATTATTGTTCTTCTGCACTTTGCTCTGTCTCTGAACGTAGATAACCACACCTACTGAGACAGCTCCTCCAATCACGAACGAGATCACACCCACGGCGATCAGATGAATGATTTCAAAGCCCAAAGTCTTCTCGTTGCTGCTGGCAGAGGCCACATTAATATCTTCAAGTAAAATATGTGATGAACATTAATGTTGAAAATAGAATACAAGACAAACATTTATGCCTTCAAGTAGAATATAGGACAAACATTTAATGCCTTCAAGTAGAATATAGGACAAACATTTAATGCCTTCAAGTAGAATTCGGGACAAACATTTAATGTCTTCAAGTAGAATAAACATCAAGATCTAAGTATCAATGTCTTCAAATAGAATATATAAACATTAATGTCTTCAAGACAAGTAGAATACTGGGTAAATCGTATATAACAAGAGTCAAAATTGGCTTCAATAATACATGTTCACCACAGGTACAACATAGGCAATGTTGGATTTTATTCATTCTTAGCCTTTTACCGGTGATGTCGTGTTTAAACATGTTTATTAACGTTCAAAAAAACTAAATGTTCTAGGTTGTTCGCTTCTGAAAGTCACTACGAGATATATTTTTCGACTTTTTGATGTTGTCAATGTTAAAGCACTACCTGGTGCATAACCTCGATGTGACGTCATGTGGGCAAAGCCGCTGTTACCGCCTCCCACGACCAAAGATTACTATTTCAGAATGTTCCTATTCACTTCTATTCAAAAGCCGACTGTTAGACGAGGTCATATAATGTGATAGCGAGTTTTGTCCATCTATCTATCTGATAACATTTGTTGTCTGTGTGATATCCTCAGTTTTGTCCATCTATCTATCTGATAACATTTATTGTCTGTGTGATATCCTCAGTTTTGTCCATCTATCTATCTGATAACATTTATTGTCTGTGTGATATCCTCAGTTTTGTCCATCTATCTATCTGATAACATTTATTGTCTGTGTGATATCCTCAGTTTTGTCCATCTATCTATCTGATAACATTTATTGTCTGTGTGATATCCTCAGTTCAAGGCTATGTATTATACCAAACTTGGGTATGCCTTACCCATGAAGCAAAGAGGAATCCTAGTCATTCTGAGGTCAAGAAGTCAAAGTGGCCAAAAATCTGGAAATCCTTTCAAATTGTTCCATGCCTTTAACCACGCCTGGCTCCTATGAAAGAAGTGTTATCATAAACACAATGGAACATTAATATTAAGAAACAATCTAAAGGGCATAACTGTATGTATTTGTATTTGTATAGTCTTGTCTAATTATTAACTCACCCATTGTTCTGTCGTAAGAACAAGCTTGTTTCTGTAGTTCATCACATGGCCCCGTCTGACTATTGGTCTGTTGTGAGCATGCCCCTGCTCTATGACGGTACTGTAACTGGTCAGAATCACATCTGGTCCATGGGCTCCAGTCACCTCCCATCTCTACCTGAACTTTACTGGTCAAAACTGAAGGTAATATACACTTCAGTGTTACATACATGTAATGCGATGTACATTAATGTGCAATGTCCAATCATACAAGACTTTGCTCTTTTACACAATGAGTAGAGGATGGTAACACTGTTGTAGATCTCTTTGGGGACTTTGAAAGGCTTCACACGTTAAATTTTAGTCCTGGGAAGTCAATGCACTCAATTTTGGAAAAACAGAAGTGAAAATTTCAAAATTAGGAAAGTTCATAAAAAAATTGAACTATGTTGGAATTTACAATATTGGAAAATTATACAAAATTAAAATTTTCTCAAAATGTTGAATATGGAACTAGAAGCTACATAAACATGAAAAGTTGGAAAATATGCAAAAAGTGAATGAAAACAGGCTAAAAATCTAAAAGAGGGCTGAAAATTTAAAT
>JAVTVY010045557.1:0-20129 GCA_036873755.1 Hanleya hanleyi
TATATATATAATCCTTCTTTATCTGAAACGAAATGACATGAAACAGCAGTTACTGGTGATGCCTCAAATAATAACCCTGATAAATTCATTGGATGATCAAGAGTAAACAATACCGTGATATTCATAATCTATTATTGTGATATCCAGTCTTTGATTGTGATATTCACTGTCTTATGTTGCCATATTCAGTCTTATATTGCCATATTCAGTCTAATATTGCGATATTCACACTCTAATATTGCAATATTCACAGTCCAATATTGCGATATAAACAATCGAATAATGCAATATTTACACTCTAATACATGTATTGCGATATTCAGTCTAATATTGTGATATTCACAGTCCCAATATTGCGATATTCAGTATTATAAAGTATAAATCCTCCTCTAGCATATTCAACTCATCAAAAATTACTATACAATATAGTATCGTAAAACAAAAGGTTTCACCTGTATTTCAACAGCAATTAAAATAATCCCATACTAATAGTAAGTTCAACTCCTGGGATTGGAGGTTCATTGTTTCGATTCCCACAGAGGGTTAAATTATTCTTCCTTTCAAAACGTATATCCATATATGCGAATTGCTTGGGGGTAAAGTTAAACATCATACCGAATTGTCATTTCTTTAAGTGGCATCTTTATTCGGCGAAAGTTGGTGAGTTGTTCCCCTTACTTCAAAACGTAATTGTTGCGTTTGTTTTTATGGTGCATGATCTATAATTTGATATCAAGTATTATTCAATGTTAATTATAATGACAATGCGTTTCTTGTCTACATCTTCACCAACTTGTGAATTATCTAGATTGGGTAGATAAAATGATTACTAGAAGTAGTGAACTTATTTTTCTACATCCTAAGACAGTCGCCTATGACGGTATGCAAATTAACTGAACCACTGACAAGGTTGCGGCTCATCTTCCTTGGTATATAAGCAATTCGAGGATCTCAAAGCGTATATACATATACATACTGTTCAGTGAAAATGGTGATATCTAAAAACAATGACCTGATGCGTCGAACGACCGATTTTGAGCGACTGAAGTTTGGTGTGTGATAACGTACAAGAATTGAAGTCTGAACGGAAATCAACGAAGCAATAATTCATTCCACCGAATATAGTTGCAAATGAATTCAAACGTGTCTGAATACAGGGTTGTCATGTGAGATCGGAGGTTGACAAGTGTGGCTGAGACCACACTCTCTTAGCGCATGCATATTTCAAAAAGTCACAAGAAGAACAAGAAGAAGAAGAAGAAGAAGAACAACGCGAGCCTCCCGTAGACCTGCGTGCCGCAGGTAAAAATTACAAAATGTGACCAGGAATGGCCGGGGTGGTTCAGTGCTCATGGTCACCAACTTGACCCTCGATCCTCATCCAAATATGTTATTGTCTTGAAACTCTCCTGTGACACCCAAAAGTTGTCATCAAACATTCTGTAGGGTTCGAAACTTCAATCAGATCCGGGGTGTAGCTTGGATATCTTGAGGTGTGGTTTGATTTTGCTTCAAATGGGCACATCAGGAGTTTTGTTTATGAGAAAAAGGGGCACATCAGGGGGTTTATTTATGAGAAAGGGAACAGAAGCCCATTTCTGAGAAAAAGGGGCAAATGAGGGGATTTGCCAGATCAACTGAACCCCCTTGGCTTCAGCTGTTTATTAGCCAATACAATTCACGATGATGTTAGAATCAGTTAATAATGTGTTAATAAGTAAGGAACCAGTGATGTAGACAACTGGTTGCTGACAAGATAATTGAGTGAATGGTTGCGGAGGATGTTTGAATTTTCTGGATCGTTGCCATCACGAGCTGTGATTGTATGGGACCTTGTAAATAGTTTGTATACCCCCTCAAACAAATATCGTAACTGATGATATTTCCCTGTACAAATAAAAAAAATTCACAGGTAAATTTTCTGTTATTAAGCTAAAACTTACCTCACTTCCACTCTTTGCATTTCTTGTCTACATGAAATACCACAGTAAGAATTTAAATGACACAGTTATCTCCCCTGCTAGTCACCTGATAGCATAGCTACCCACAATTCTACTTCCTTCTTGTTCCACTGCGATACATGGTCTGGATGTATCATAGCGGGGAGGATGGGCGGGCATCACTGGAAGTGAGGTAAGTTTTAGCTTAATAACAGAAAATTTACCTGTGAATTTTTTTTGTTATTTGCGCTGAAAACTTACCTCACTTCCACTCTTTGCATAGAGTGCCATCGTAAGGTAGGTGGGCAAACTGATACAATCCGTGGTTAGTGATAAATGCCATACATAGTGACTAGTACAGAGTAGAAATCATAGATCTTCTACCTCACAGAGGATCCATGAGAACATACAACACAGTGGTGTAACTTTAGCAAATTACCTGGTTGCCATGAGGGCAAGCTGAAGATGGATTTTGGTTGCCCCCATCAGAATCTGGTAGCCATGAGGGCAAGCTGGAAATGAATTTTGGTTGCCCCCATCATTATTTGGTAAAATGTCCCCCAGTTAGTTACGACCCCACCGATATGGTGTTGTTGTTGTTCGTCGTAAATCTCGTCCACAGATTTTTCGGCTAGCCATGGAAATTCCTCCCGCCAGCTGTCCACGAAACCTCTCGTACGTTTTCTCCTGTCGTATGACTGATTTCTCTCAGCGGAGCTAACATGAGGTGTTGTCTTCTTCGTGTAATTTGCGAGAAATCTCTCCATCCATTTGACGTTTGAACGACAGTCACACGAGGACGGCTTCACTGACAATTCAACTTCCGCGAGAGCTCCGCAGCAACAAGGGAGGTAAATCAGTACGTACTCAACACATTTCCGGTTTCGTTTTTCTTCGCCAAAGTTATAGGCGATAAACACATTACTTTGAGAATTAAAAGGACGATCTGTGGATCATATTATGCTAAAGGGATTTCGTTAAAAACAGGTTTGTGCGATATCAAATTCATGGAATTAAATTGCCGTATTTTACGATGTTTATGAGGGGAAAATCCACTTGCCACATCGGGCAAGCAAGATCGGACATTCAGTTGCCCCCCGCCGAATTTGGTTGCCCCGGGCAAGCGGGCAAGCGGGCAAGCGTAAAGTTACACCACTGCTTGAACAGTAATAACCTGTATGCCTATGGTACACAGGGAACCTCTGTTGCTACTCTGACTTCAAGGCTGAGATGCAAGATACGCCCCCCCCTTTTTTTCGAAAGGGGGCGAGAGAAAAAAAGCACTCACCCGCAAGCAGGGTTACAACTGTATGCCCGGACTTTTGTAGCTATATTGCTGGCCTCGGTCCCCCTGACACCTGCTGTGCGGTCACAAGTGGGCTGATGGAATAGAGGTCGTTACATGCCAACGTCATGTCCCGGAGATAGTAGGAGGCAAATGTCGTGTTTGACCTCCAGTAGCACGCCCTCATAATGTCTGTCACCGATCTGTTGGTCCATAGAGGCCATGATGCCGCTAGAGCCCTAATCTCGTGACCCGAAACGTTTACAAGCGCGGCTTGCCTATCAGTAGCCGTGGAGTACGCTAGCCGAATCGTATTTTTGAGCCAACTCGAGATAGTGTTTTTACTTATTTCTTGTTTGGCTTTAGGATCGAAGGGGATAAACAAACGCCTCCTTCCCGCTCTGATCTCTCTACGATTCAGGTAACACGCAAGAGCCCGAACCGGACACATTAACATGTCTGATTCAAGACCGGACGAAAGGAAATCAGATAAGGCTGGAATTGTGAACTCTCGAGATATGGAATCGTAGAGGGCTTGATTCTTGGCCACAAACTCAGGAACCGTTGTGAGAACTACCTTGCTCCAGTCCCTAGAGTGTCTGATGTTCCTTTGATCGAGCGCATGCAGCTCGGACACTCTAGCTGCCGAAGCCAGAGCCAACAAAAACGAAGTTTTGTATGATAACATTTTCAGCTCAATAGCCTCTATTGGCTCGAAAGGTGGCTTCCCTAATTGCCGAAGTACTAAGGCTAAGTCCCACTTAGGTAATTTCGGAACAGCCGACTGACCAGTTATCTTGTATGACTTGATTAGTGCAGATAAGTTTGGATCAGTCGAGGGATTAATCCCAGTACCCAGTAGAATAGGTTGAGCAATAGCCGCTCTATAACCTTCTACCGTAGCGGGCACCAGGCCCCTATCCCTGAACAAGTGCAATAGGAACTCTGCTACTTCCGGGATAGTGGCGCAGGATGGATTGATATCCCTCTCTCCACACCAAAGATCGAAGATTGCCCACTTTGAGTTGTATACAGCGGAAGAGGACGGTCGAATTGATTGTGCCATTCGGCGCCCAACCTCCGCTGAAAATCCCGCCTGAGCAAAGTGCTTCTTGAGCACTTGCACACGTGGTAGTGGAACAGTCCTGGTTGGCTGTGAAATATCGACGTTCCGGGCTGGCGCAATAGATTGTGCCATACCGGAAGCTGTCGTGGTACATCTACCAGAAGATCCAGTAGGTCCGGGAACCACGGCCTTGCTGGCCACCACGGAACAATCAGGTAAACGACACATGTGTGCTCGTGGATCTTCTGGAGTACCCTCGCTAGGATAGCTGGGGGAGGGAATGCATATGCTACCATCCTTGACCAGTCCTGCGATAGTGCGTCCACTGCATATGCCGACGGATCCGGGATCGGCGACATGAACAGGGGCAGTAGATTGTTGCACCGAGTGGCGAACAGATCTATGTGTGGCATCTCCCAGACCTGAACTATTTGTTTTAGTATGTCTGGGTGAAGTTGCCACTCCGTGGGAATTATCTGATTCCGTCGTGAAAGCGAATCCGCTAAGACGTTCAGTACCCCCGGGATGTGCCTGGCCAACACCGATATGTTGTTGTCCCAACACAGACCGAAAAAGATTTCCGCTTGGCTTTGTAATTGCGGAGATCTCGTCCCCCCCTGCTTGTTGATATAGGCCACAACTGTTGTGTTGTCCGTCGCAACTAGCAGGTTCTTGTCGGTCAATACGCTCACCCACGTGCGGATGGCATGTGTCACTGCCATAAACTCCAACACGTTTATATGGTACGAGCGTTCCTCGATTGTCCATAACCCGGATGTCGACTTGTACTCGAGGTGGGCTCCCCATCCTTCCATAGATGCGTCCGTGAACAGGTGATGTGACGGACGAAACGGAAGTAGGGACACACCTGGCATAAGGTTAAGTGGATCCAGCCACCATAGGAGGCATTGTTTGACTAGCGGTGTTACAGGTATCCACGGATTCAACTGCCTTTCGACCCATTGATGATTGAAGTAAATCATTAAGGGCCGAAGCTGCAACCGCCCTCTTGGGGTTACGCCCTGTGTTGACGTCAAGAGGCCGATTATCGCAGCAAAGTGTAAAGCCCTGGCCTGAGATAACTTGAGGAACTGAGGTATCTTCGTTGTTATCTTTAGCCATCGATCTTCTGGGGGTTTGGCGAGAGCTCGTAGCGTATCGTATTCCACCCCCAGAAATTTGCGCCTTTGCGAAGGAGTCGGCTCTGATTTCTCTTCGTGTGGGATGTATCCCAGAGAAGTCAATATCCTTAAGACAAACTGGGTGTCTAGGATTAACTGCTCCTTGCAGGCATTCCTTAGCAGGGAGTCGTCGATATAAAAGTGGTACTTTATACCTAGACTGTGCAGGAATTGTGCCACTGGTGTAAACACTCGTGTAAACACCCAAGGGGAAGTGGACAGGCCGAACGGAAGCACTTGAATTTGGAAGCGTCGTTTGCCGACCATGAATCTCAAGTACTTCCTGTCCTCCCAGATGTATCGGGATATGCAGGTATGCATCCCTTAAATCCAGAGAAGTCAGCCATTCCCCTTGCCTGAGTACTGTCCGGAGTACTGTCCGGATAGACCGGAAGGACTCCATGCGGAAGTGTGGCGGTGGAGTGAGGTAGTCCTTGTTGAGGCGCTTTAGGTTTATAACCATGCGCATCTCGGACGTGTCTTTCTTGGGGACCAGAAAGACCGGCGAATAGAACCCGGGTGACGTGTCCCAAACCGGAAGCTCTATTACAGCTGCCTTCTCCATCAGCTTGTCCACAGAGGACTGTATTGCTGATAGATGACCCGTTCGTAATGGTATACGAGACGGAAGGGGATGAGCAGTCAAGGGAGGAAGCATGTCGAACAATAGGCGATAGCCGTATCTGATCGTTCGAATGACCCACGCTTCCGTCCCGATCCTTATCCAGTTCCTCCAAAACAACTGCAGCCTTCTCCCTACCGGAAGGTCTAGTTGCTGGGGAACTGGAAACGTTATGTCTCGGTGTTCCCGCCATACCGGAAGCCACCCGGTATGGCCCGAGACATCAGGTATTCTTCTTCAACTGCTTAGATTTCCCCTTACCCTGCTTCTTATGGCCATAGGTAGATACTCTAGGCTCTAAAGAAGCAGGCGCTTGGCTTTGCTGTTGGCCGGAAGCACCCTTATTAGCCTTGGAACTAGGCGGGTTCTTCTTAGCCTTCTTCGACTTTGGACCCAGACCGGAAGCCATTGGTCTCTTAGTCGAAGCACCGGAAGCAACCGACCTGTCATGTTCAATACGATCCATTTCAGGTCGGACTTCGGCAACAGCATCACCAAACAGTAAAGAAGAAGCCGTAGATGTTTCTAGTAGACTTCTCTTTACAGCTTCCGGTGTGTACCCATGCATATGAGGAATGAAGGCCTTTCTCCTCAAATACACAAGCATAGAAGATAAGTAGGCATTATGTACCAATAAATCTTCTACAGCACCGGAAGCAATCTTCTGGTAGTCAAGAACGAGGTTAATACCCTCCTGTAACTGCTCTTGACTTTCCGCGCCCGACAGCGAAAACAAACCATCCTTTATGGCTTTAAGAAACCAGTCCAGGTGATTCGTAATCGCCACTCCTTGTCGAGCAGTTTCCTCGAGTACTGCGGCCTGTTTGTTCGTGCAAGGAACATCGGGATTACTAGGCACTTTAGTATTACTAGGACATAAATACTGAAAGTCGCCGTTCACCTCTGCAGACCGGAAGCTAAACGGTGAGTTATGTACGCCGTAACTTCGTATGTTTGGCTTCTGTACTGGGAACGGACCAGAAGATCCTGCAGGGCGGAAGCGAGCTTTTGGTGTCGACCTTATAGCACGTTCCTCCTGCGTAGCGGGTTCTGCTAAAGTTCTATGGAACAAATGGCAAATAGAATGAATAGCAGTTGAGGCCGGAAGCGTGGTAGCCGACCTCGTAACCCGGTTTGACTCTCCTGATTCAGTTTCAATATCCCCCGCATGTGGGACCGGAAGCTGCATATCAGGAATTAAGTCATAGATGCCAGAAATAAGTTCATAATATTTCCTAGCATCCGGATCAGTATTGGTAGGTTCATTTAATTCAGATCTACCGTACTGGTCCCTATCCACTTCCATAGCTTCCGGGGCTTCCTGCCAGGAGGGAGTATTGGAAGGGATAGTCCTCGACAAATTAGCTTCCGGTTTCCTAGACTGTTCAGTCAAAACCGGAAGCAGTGGCGTACTACTTCGGAATTGACTGGTCATCATCTCTCTCAATTCCTTCATTTCCTCACGTTGCTGTTCCATACCGCGCAGTATGGCAGCCAATGTGGGATCAGTCACAGGCAAGGCCTGACGAGGTGTGTTCACACTCAAGGACCCTCCAGCTGGACGTGAGCACGGCCACTGTAAAGGTCGGTGAACTGGCATACGAGGTCGTAAACCGGAAGCACGTATAGGAGGACGCATCATACGTAATATCCCGGTCCCGTACCACGAACACCCCCGGAAGCAGATATCTGACCTAAGCCACGCAAGGGCGAAGGTAGACCAGCAACCGGATGCCGCATAATTTGACCTGATTGAGAGGGTTCTTGATAACGCAACTCAGAGACAGGCAAAAAATTTGACATATCATAGGTACCTGTATACATACCATACTGCCGTTGTTGCGGGAACCTTAATCTCTGGTGGCCCAGAAGGCTCGTAGATACAAACGTCTCGGCAGGGGGACGAGGAAGGCCACCAGAGTAACCGGAAGCAGGTTGGGAAAATTCAGACAAACCGGAAGCAACAGTTAAAGGCGTAACTGAGCGACCGGGAAGTCCAGGCCTCGACAGCGTCGAGGAAGGTATTTTTCCAACCCCGGACCCAAATGAAAACTTAACATTAGGCCCCTCACTAGTGCTGCCTAAGTTTTCGTAGTCATAAGATGACTCCGATTGAGAGATCGAAATCCCCTGGCTTTCCCACGCTAAGCTTGGGTCCGTCACCGATTTCCCTTCATCGTCGTATCCAGGCGTCCGCTCAATTGGAATCTCCACATCCACAGTCGTCGTAGTACCAGATTCCATATCTTCGATTACTCCTTCCACCTGTACCAACCGGGTCGATCCCTTACCTGATTGACCCCTCGCCTGGTCTGAAATGGAAGAATCGTGAGCGGGGGGGGGGGCGTTTGTTTACCTTTATTTACGTTCAATAGGCTGACTAGAGAAGACCCAGCTACAGAACTAACAAGCCCCCTAGACTCCTCGCCTACACTAGTACGAGGAGACTGTGCTACATATGTCTCGTTGGCGAGATTAGTAGGCCTAACGACATTATTTCCCTCGTTAGCTGCCAGAGAACCGGCTAGATACACCTGGAATATGCCGGGCGCCCACACAATACACTCTTCACAGGCCGTGTCCCATGTACAGATTCTTCCCTGGCGGCATGGCGGACACGTTGAGTGAAGGTCATAACTAGGCTTGTCACCTCCACAAGACATGCATGACATTTGAGACATATTTTGAGCCATTTTTACGCTGATAACTTATAGAATACTTCCCAAAGGACTTCTTGCAGGAAATCAGACGTCTGAGGTAATCCAACTGTGAGTAGTTTCGCTAGAAAAGGCACTTTTTCACGGAGTTGACAATGTTTACTTCCAGCCCTACGAAGCAGTAGAACAAGAAGGAAGTAGAATTGTGGGTAGCTATGCTATTAGGTGACTAGCAGGGGAGATAACTGTGTCATTTAAATTCTTACTGTGGTATTTCATGTAGACAAGAAATGCAAAGAGTGGAAGTAAGGTAAGTTTTCAGCGCAAATAACAGTGTCATTTCAGTAGCAAAAGAGTCGAATAGTTTAAAACCTTCTGCTTTGAGGCTGATCGAGGCTCGATGAACTAGCTGCTGGAATATAAATAAATAGGTAACCGCAGCATCTGGATCTGGATTATGATGACTTTTCATCAATTAATTAATGCTCTTAAAATGGACAGAATTTGCTTTGTGAATGTGGATTTACTGGACAGTAGACTAAATGCATTTGGAGAAAGCAATATCAACGAGTTCTCTCCAAAAGGAGATTTTCAGAAGATTGGGTTTGGATTTTCTCTAGAATGCCTTGTGTAAATGACACAAATGATTTCCACAATTTCCTTCACCAATAAACTGTCTGATTTACAGTTTGACATGAAGACCTTACTGACATTCATGCACTTTCTGAGAATTATAGGCACCAAGCTCTCCTCTCCAAGGTTCTGGGGTACTATAATCTGTCACACTGGGATGCTGGGACAAAAAGGTCGATCATGACTGAATTCATATGTCCTCCAGAGCATATACGTCTGATGAAGCTGATAATATTGTGATTTGTTTAACTTATTTGTAATTGGTTTAGGCATTGAGTCAATAAGGAATTAGCCATTTCCTAATTTGCTGACTTCTATTATTTCTCTGAGATTTATTTTTCTGTCAGAAACATAAATTCGTGAAGTTCTTTCCTCCAAATTTTTGTGGAAAATGTCTCACTAGAAGAAGAAGTGACAAGTGGCAAGGCGATGAAAGTTATAAATAAAGAGGGTAAATAAATGACCAATTTTTCATGATGAAGATCCTGAAGTTTCAATTCTTATTTGACGGTGAGATATCCGACTGGATTCCTACCAGACTCTTTGATTTGATACCATTGAGCCAGAGCTGGAAAACAATAACCGGAATGGCTGAAGACCTTTAAAACTACTGAGGTTGAAAGAGCCAGTAATTACGTTGTTCAAAATGCCCTTCCTCCCACCTTGGCATTAAGCCCCCGGATGAATTGGTTTTCTGTGGATATATATATAGCACTTGTCTGTTCATTGGCCTGACTCGATCAAATTTCATAATGGTTCATCGGCTACCAGGAACTTTTGGAATAAATCTTCAGCTGGGAAATGAAGATAAAATTGGTGAAAGTGATTTTTTTTCTTCTGCTCGGGCTGCAAATTCATGGCCAATGGTTCCATCTATACTACTACTTTTTAGTGTTCCAAACATTAGATTAATAGTCTAAGCTGTCTGGACTACACCCAAATTTGGATAATACAATTATATATTGTAATTACATCAGATGGTAATTGTAATCAAGCCTATAGTTTCCATGATTATCAAGGCTAGTCACTTGGAAATTTTCTGTATAATTTTACCAAACCAATGTTGATTGAATGGCAATTTGGATATCACCCGAAGTTTATGTGGTCCAATTATATTTTATTTGTGTGCCTGAATTTCCAGCTCTGTTGACTTGATTAAGTCACCGTTCTCAAGATTATTTTCTGTCAATAATCACGATAAGCACCTTCCATTAATTTTATAAAAAAATGTCTTCTCATTTGTCTGGCATTTCCCTTCAATTTTGTTCCTATATATGGTCTGTTTACCCATTAATCTGCACCCCATTGTTATGAAGCTGAGAGATAATGTTATATACAATTAATCCAGTTTAATGTTGAGGGGGAAATGATCGATAGGTCAATAATTTTCCAGTGTTACAGTACCATGTAACCAGAATCAGAACCAGAATCTTTTTCTCTAAATTTATTTTTGATACATCCATGTTTGATTGGACGGTCATAGACAAATTCATTGTGGAATAAACGACTGGAAGTGGTTCAACTTTCCTATGTTTTGTATTGTCAAAAGTGGAGACCAAATAATAATTGATTTGAAGATCAGTGCATGACTTTGATAATTAACATGTCTAGTATTTCCGATAAAATGATCAAGCTTTTCATCAAATTGAGTCATCACTAAATCTGTCTGTTCCTCTTGTTGACGTCTATACTGAACTGGTAATGATTGAAGAGAGAAATAAAGTGCTGTATCCGCCGGTACCCCCGCCAGTAGAGGTCAATGGAGATTTCACGGATTTGTGACTCGCAACAACATAATTGATAAAACAGAACAGAATCTTCCTGATCGAAGTTGGAGTACATAGCTCCAAACAGGCAGCCTTGCTCATAGCTCCAAACAGGCGGCCTTGCTGGTCCAGGAAATATTCGCTAAAATTGGCCTATCCGAATAGTCCCCTCACCCAAGGCGTCATATTGGTTACTTTTGTGACCCACATTGTGGCGTAGTCTTGATCTATGTATATTTATCTATATATAACTTCATTTTCTGAGGGTTCACAAAATACTCAGTTTGGAAAACAGTTCTTCCCTGAGGCCCTCTAACAACAAGAGAATTGCAAAGAAATAAACTATTATAATTACACACACATAAGACAAATAAAAAAAGAGGATAGCATCATAAATGACACAGAACTATAATCTCAATGGAGTGCCCCTCCCTTCCTGCTTTGAGGTACGTGTTACCTCAAATACCCAAATGTGTACAATTAAGTGTGCATAAATTTACAGGTATGCTTTGATGAAGTCCATGAGGTGGTACATGCATGCATAGTTTGGTAAAATAGCCTATGTGAGTTTTAGGTAAATTACATGTTAGTAATACACTTCAGGTACACGTCAACTACACCTGAACTTGACTACAATTACAAGCGTCTAGTCCGTCATTCATAATCCAGCCGTCGTCCATTAGAGAATATCCGTGTCCATAATCCAAAGACCTATTCCATTTCCATATAACAGTATTAGCTCCAAATTCAAAAAGACAAAAGTATACATAAACATAGGCTTGTTTCCTGCAAGAGAGAAGCGGTCAACAGTTTTCAATGATGCCGGCAAGACATCATGATGTTCCAAAATATCAAATCCGTAATATTCGTTATAGAGTCGTCATCTACAAGGGTGGTAAAAGTAAAAGAATTGTCAACACTGCATGATGCATCCCATCTTCTCTAGCCAAGTCGACATACATCACGTTGCTCTGTACATTGCCTTGGCATACTTCTCTAGTAAAGTTGGAACGTTAATCCTCATTGATGATTGGATGCAGACACGGCGTGCTGCATCCAATCAGAATGTGCGTTACGTAGAAGTTGGTTTCCCAAGATGACGGCCCCCACTAAGAATGAGTTGTGTCGAATGTACGGGGAAATTCTACCGAGAAGATACAGGAAGAGCACTTTCACGGTCACTTTCAGTGTTTCTGATCATTTGAATCAGATTTTGGGACACGCTGCAAGGTCGAACGATAACAAATCGCCTCACGTGAGTGCCGACTTGAGATTGAAGGGGAACAACTCCTGGTGGCAAAAAGTCTCTCGCCGTTAAAACTTCCACTAGGTGGCGCAGACAAGTATTCCTCTGCCACCACCCAAGAATGTCAAGGCAGCGTAGAGAGCTTCGCGATGTAGTTGACTTGGCTGGTGAAGATGGATGCATCCATAATTTGAATAACTAACATACCAGACTTCTGTTACATGTAAGCACAGGGAAGTTTTTTGTGATCGTCAGAATATTTACAGTTGACCTTTTTCATTTTAGAACTCAATAGGCTTCTTTCGAGCATTAGCGCCTCAGAGAGCTTGTCCTGAGGGGCAACTAACTGGGGCACCTGTGGGGAACGTTGCAGGGAGTGAGAAGGAACAGGACTCGATCCATGGGTGTTAAAAGGAATAGAACCCTACCCTTGTGGTTTCCGGGAGTAAAAAAGAATAGGAACCAAATGTGATTTGACTGAAATAGTGTTGAGAGTGAAAATAAATCATTTTCACTCACTCATTCATCATGGTAACAAATGTACCCTTTGCTACTTGCTGGTAGTCTCATTTATCAGCCTTGTATGTTTGGATTAATGCATGCAGGAGGATTTTGTTATCAACCATCTTTTTTCAAGCAGCATGTAGCTTTAATGAAACCCCGCTAAATATATATATTTTCAGAAAGCCCATTCTGCGACATTAAATCATATTCACTCACTCGCTCATCTGCCATCGTGAGCTATGGTTGAGACAGAAGTAACTCCTGCTGATCAAGCTGGGTCTGTGTTCACTAACGTTACCAGGAATGTGAATTACTGGAACCTTAACAAATATTTGGATCTTGATTCTGGTGACCTCTCGTTCATTAATACTAGAAAATGGACAGAATTTGCTTTGTTAATGTGGATTCACCAGACTGACTTTCCAGGCACATGTTAACAGTACAGTAGATTTTCACATTAGGAGAAAGCAATATCTTCCCAAAGGCGATTTCTGGTTTTGGATTTTCTCTTGACTACCTTGTGTAAATGACACAAATCGTTTCCTCCACCATTAAACTGTCGCTTGTTACTGATTTACAGTTTGACATGAGAACCTTAATGACATTCATGCTCTTTCTGGGAATTGTATGAAGGGTGCCCTAACTTGGTCCTCCTCAAGGTTCCAGGGCACTGTATTCTGTCACACTGGGCATGCTGGACCAAAAAGCTAAGAACTGCAGGGGACTAATATGTTTCAGGGGCATAAACATCTGATAAGCATGCAGATAATTATTGTGACTTGTTTAAATGATTTGTGATGCGTTTAAGCATTGAGTCAAGTCATAGTGATTATTTGTCTGGGATTTATGTTTTATACAGAAACATAAATTCATGATATAATTTTTTCACCAGCAGAAGAAATGATTAGTGGTAAGGCGATGAAGATTGTAAATATAGGGAGTAAATAAATGACCAATTGTTAGTGATGATGAAGATCCTGAACTCTCAATTTTTATCTCGCCTTACGAAGTAAAGGGGAGATATTGTGAGAGGGGGAAAGAGGATGTCGTCGTCGGTGTCGGTGTCCCCTGCCTGGAAATGAATGGGTTTTTGGTTTAGCAAGTTAAAAAAAAATCTAGAAAAATTAGAAAAAATCTAAAAAAATATGGGGGGTGGGTATGCCACCTGGGGGTACTACCCCTGGGGTGCTCTAATGTTAAAATCCCTATGAATGAGTTTTGCGTTTAGCTGAAGTGCACATGTACATCTGTACTTGGAAAGTTTCTTGCAGTTGTCAGCTGTCATTGGATGATTATGAAACTTGGTACACATGTTTCTTATGATTAGAGGATGTACCTGTCCTATTTTTGAGAAGAAATATTAATTTTTCTCCAAATTATGACAAATGAATGAGTTTTCTGTTTAGGTAAATTGTACATGTAGGCCTCTACATGTATACATATACATCTACATGGTAAGTTTGCTCCAGTTGTCAGCTGTCATTGGATGATTATGAAACTTGGTACACATGTTTCTTATGATTAGAGGATGTGCCTGTGCTATTTTTGACAAGAAATATTAATTTTTCTCCAAATTATGGCAAATGAATGAGTTTTCTGTTTAGGTAAATTGTACATGTAGGCCGCTACATGTATACATGCATGGTAAGTTTGCTCCAGTTGTCAGCTGTCATTGGATGATTATGAAACTTGGTACACATGTTTTTTATGATTAGAGGATGTACCTGTCCTATTTTTGAGAAGAAATATTAATTTTTCTCCAAATTATGACAAATGAATGAGTTTCCTGTTTAGGTAAATTGTACATGTAGGCCTCTACATGTATACATGCATGGTAAGTTTGCTCCAGTTGTCAGCTGTCATTGGATGATTATGAAACTTGGTACACATGTTTCTTATGATTAGAGGATGTGCCTGTGCTATTTTTGACAAGAAATATTAATTTTTCTCCAAATTATGGCAAATGAATGAGTTTTCTGTTTAGGTAAATTGTACATACACATGTACATGGTAAGTTTGCTGCAGTTGTCAGCTGTCATTGGATGATTATGAAACTTGGTACACATGTTTCTTATGATAAGAGGATGTACCTGTGCTATTTTTTGACAAGAAATATTAATTTTTCTCCAAATTATGGCAAATGAATGAGTTTTCTGTTTAGGTAAATTGTACATATACATGTACATGATAAGTTTGCTGCAATTGTCAGCTCTCATTGGATGATTACGAAACTTGGTACACATGTTTCTTATGATTGAAGGATTTACTTGTGCTATTTTTGAGATGAAATATTAATTTTTCTCCAACTTATGGCAAGTGATTGAGTTTTGCGTTTAGCTGAAGTGCACATGTACATCTGTACACCACAGTTTGCTGTAGTTGTCAGCTGTCATCAAATGGTTATGAAACTTGGTACACATGTTTCTTATGATTAGATGTACCTGTGGTATTTAGGAGATGAAATATTAATTTTTGTTCAAATTTTGAGGGTTTTATCTTAATATGCCAATAATAATGTACATGTATATACATGTACATCTGTACATGGAAAGTTTTCTGAAGCTGTCAGCTTTCATTGGATGAGTTTGACACTTGCTACCCAAGTTCAATGTGATTCAAAGATGTGCATGTGCTATTTAAGAAATATGACATTAAATATGAAATTTTTTCCTAATTATTGCAGTTTAGACTTTGTATCTTTCCATTGATAAGATTTTTGTTGGGCAAAAATTTACAGGTAGATCTGTACATGGAAAGTTTGTTGAACCTTTCGTGGGATGATTATAAAACTTGGTGGATATGTTTCATGTTTTCCTAGGTCACAGCTCTCCCGCAGTAATCCCACATGGGACTGACCTATCCAGCAGTAATCCAAAATGGCATTGGCCCATCCAGCAGTATTGCCATACGGGACTGACCTTTCCAGCTGTAATCCCAGACCGAACTGGTCTATCCAGCAGTAATCCCATTTGGGACTGGCCTATTCATCAGTAATCTCACACAGGACTGACCTATCCAGCAGTAATCCCAATGGCACTGGCCTATCCAGCAGTAATGCCACACGGGACTGACCTATCCAGCAGTAATCCCAGACCGGACTAAACTATCCTGCAGTAATCCCACATGGGACTGGCCTATCCAGCAGTAATTCCACACGGGACTGGCTTATGCAGCAGTAATCTCTCATGGGACTGACCTATCCAGATGTAATATGACACTGGATTGCAATTTGCAGCAGTAATCCCACATGGCACTGACCTATCCAGCCATAATTATGCCCCCCCTCTAACTAGAGGGGGGGCATATAGCGATCGCTTTGTCCGTCCGTCTGTCCGTCTGTCTGTCTGTCTGTCCGTCCGAATTTCTTGTCCGAGCAATATCTCGGTTAATATTTGAGGGACAGGATTGAAACTTGCATGGAATGTGGCTAGTGCCTCGTAGATGTGCAGCGTTGAGTTTTTTCCGAGTTCCGGTATAATTTTCAAGAGTTATGGCCCTTTTTCTGAAATCTCTGTGAATGGGACTTGGTTAATATTGTATGGACAAGTATGAAATTTGCATGATATGTGGTCAGTGCCCCACAGTTGTGCAGCGTAAAGTTTCTTCACGTTTCGCTTATATTTTCAAGAGTTATGGCCCTTCGTTCCTGAATTCTTCGTGAATTGGGACTTGTCCGGGCTGGATCTCGGTTAATATTGTATGGACAATATGAAATTTGCAGGATATGTTGTCAGTGCCCCGTAGTTGTGCAGCGTGAAGTTTCTCCGCGTTTCGCATATATTTTCAAGAGTTATGGCCCTTTTTTCTTCAAATTTGTGTGAATTGGGACTTTTCCGGGCTGGATCTCGGTTAATATTGTATGGACAATTATGAAATTTGCAGGATATGTGGTCAGTGCCCTGTAGTTGTGCAGCGTGAAGTTTCTCCACATTTCGCGTATATTTTCAACAGTTATGGCCCTTTTTTCTTCAAATCTTTGAGACTTGTAGGGCTGGATCTCGGTTAATATTGTATGGACAAGTATGAAATTTGCATGATATGTAGTCAGTGACCCATTGGTGTGCAGCGTGAAGTTTCTCTGCTTTCGGTTATATTTTCAAGAGTTATGGCCCTTTGTTTATCAAAACTAAAGTGAATGGGATATATTCATTTGTCCAGGCTGGATCTCAGTCCATAACCGATTTGGACCAGAAAAATGGCTATATTATATGTTATCCTACATTCCAAAGCAGACAACATAGGTCCTGAAGTTAAAGTATGAAGTTGCCCCAAAAAGAGTGAATTGGGTGCAAAATTCAAAGTTCACTGATCCCTTCATAATTTCACCACAATATACTCCCAAGGAATGTAGGTCTCATAACCAGGTCACATTTTCGGATTTGGCGAAAGCCCTGGCGACCATCTTGCATCGAAACATCGTATTATCACTTGTTGGCTGATACTTGGAATATGTATTATGTGAGGCATGGCAAAAAAAGTGACAGAAACAGAATTTTTATAATTATCCAAATTAGGCCTCCACCAACCAATAAAGAACAGAACAATGGCGGGGCAGTGTCGGATTAAAGCGGAAGGGGGGGCATACAATTGAGCAATCTCTGATTGCTTCCTTCCTGTGTTTTACATGGGACTGACCTATTCCGCTGTAATCCCACACAGGTTTAGCCTATCCAGCAGTAATCCCACACGGGACTGGCCTCCTCAGCCATAATCCCACACAGGATTGCCGTATGCAGCAGTAATCCCACACGGGACTGCCTATGCAGCAGTAATCCCACACGGGACTGTCCTATCCAGCATTAATCGCATACGAGACTCACCTATCCAGCAGTAATCCCAGACAGGACTGGCCTATCCAGCATTAATCCCACAGGGGACTATCCATCAGTAATAACATGGGACTGGTCCACCCAGCAGTAATCCTACACAGGACTGGCCTATCCAGCTGTAATCTCACATGGGACTGAACTATCCAGCAGTAATCTCACACTGGACTGCCCTATGTACCAGTAATCCAACGGCACTGACCTATCCATCCTACATGAGACCGCACTGCGGTGGTCTAATGGTTAGAGCGTCGGCCTCGTAAGCGGTAGGTTCTGGGTTCGATCCCAGGCCGGGTCATACCTAAGACTTGAAAAATGGAACTTGTTGCTTCCTCGCTTACGCTCAGCATTAAGAGGATAGAACAAGGACTGGTTCGCTCGGTGTCAGTATAATGTGACTGAGTGGGGTGTCATGTCTGCCTACGGCATGATATTTCAGTGGGACAGCACTATAAAATGGCAGCATTAGATCTGCTCTGTTACAAGTAGGTTCCCCTTCCCCTCCCCCTCCCCTCCCTTCCCTTCCCCGTCGTGATATAGCTGGAAAAATGTTGAAAGCGACGTTAAACCCTATTCACTCACTCACTCACTCCATCCTACATGGGATTAACTTTTGCCAGTAATCCCACATGGGACAGATGTTATTGTCTGTACCAGATAATCTATTCCAGACATTATTGTCTGTACCACATCACCTATTCCAGACCTTATTGTTTGCTCTACATGTATGCTTTCAATACTGCTGCACCTTTGGCGGATGACCCCGAAAGGCGAGATGTTGGGGTTCTCAGAACGCTTGTTATTTGTTGGTGAGATGTCCGACTGGATTCCTGTCAGACTCTTTGATGACACCTTGGTCACATAATGTTGCGGCAATAAAATCTGATACTGTTGAGCCATAGCTGGAAAACAATAACCGGAATGGCTGAAGACCTTAATAAATCTACTAAGGGAGCGTGTCAAAAGTTTTGACGCGAACGTGTTCATTTTTGAACAGGGGATCATTCATTTCCGCATGCGTCAGGTCTTTCATTTTACAGAGCAGCGTTAGAAAATGAACACTAGAACATTCATTTTTGAATGCACTCTGATGTTCATATTTGCACGTTCGTTTTCGCATGTTCATTTTCGCGAGCAGAAATGAATAACATACAGAAACCTGCCTTGCGATGTTACTATTATAAAATGCGCCGGGTCAAATCTACTTTCCCGCAGCGCGGCCTTCCTCTGTTATAGAATTTATTGTAACTTGCCATGTGCTTTGCATTGTTTATATACATGTATTCAGTGCATTCTGTAAAACCTAGAGTGGTGTGTCCGATATCTGCGATTTTGTTTAATAAACGGATGATATATGGAAGGACAACGATAGAAATGTTTCTCTGTTAGGGGCCTACTTGTCCCCGTCACGGCTTCAGTGTTTTGTCGCCACCTGGAGATATTATCTTAAATTATCTGAAATCGTTGAATGTTGTAAAATAGAGAACTGTTAATTGATCTTTGTTTCTGTAAGAAAATATGTGTGTTGGCTTTTTTTGTTTCAAGTCATTTTCGCTGGCTATCCAAAATCCGCCGTTGATATCGGCCGGTTCGATAAAAATGCTGTTGTCGTCCCTTCAATTCAGCGCTCGTGAAATATTCCATTCCATTCCTTTTCTTCCGTTAAAAGCCTTCAAAGCCAAGATAGAACAAGCTTGAATGAGGGTGTTGTGAAAATTATATACGGGACAAACAGGGGCCACACATTAATTAACACAAAAACCCATAATACTGCAACGTTATTTTAAAACCCTCTTCAATTGCCTCTTGCTGAATCGCGCATCCCCACACAGAGCTGAATCTGGGCTTCATAAGGGGCAAGGTATTCCCCAGGCAGTCAGTTGTATGTTGTTACACACGATCTCATTTGCATATGAATAAGTGTCATTTCTAGTCTGGGTGAAACTTGCATGCTGCACGTGACTCTTACGTGGACTCTCCTGTTTCACTCTAAATTTCATGCAGTCCAGATTCCCTCTGTAGCCTATAGTATTGGACCCTTCTATCTTGATTTAACAGGGAGTACTACAGTGTAATTCCCTCTGCTGGTAACCTAACCATCCCGCACACCCCTATCCTGACTTTGGATTCTTCCATTTGATGTAGCTTTCTCTGAAGGACAAGCTGTGAAGTGTGGCAAGACTACTAAAACAAATATGCTGCACAGGAAATTCACAGCTGGACATGCTAAAAATAAACTAAACACTTCATTTGCAAGAATATCCCACACTCCAGGTGAATGTGAACACAGATTGTTACACTGATGAGAGGAGTCAGGACTCAAAACAATGTAGCCATTGACAATTTAAATATCAAAGGAGAGCCTGTCTAGGCTTGGGTTTCAGTTGGAAATTAAGGGGCTCT
>JAVTVY010045558.1:0-21528 GCA_036873755.1 Hanleya hanleyi
AAGTCTAGATCAGGCCCTATAACCATAATATATTGCACTTCCTCAGCATATTTCTTGGTTACTCGGGGGAAGCCGAGGGGTTTTGCGAGTCTCACCCTCATGTTAATTTCCTGCTTTTGAAGGATTGTTCACACGTTGACTAACGGACGATTTAGAAAAAATCTGTTAATCCACTCTTAACTCGATGGGTATTTTTCACTGCTGCTGCAAGTTCGTTTTTATATCTGCCAGTGTAAAACTGTTGTTGTTGCAAATAACCAGAAAAACTTGAACAAAAAAATATTTTATTCATTTTTATAGCAGACAACAGCAGCCTGGAACTGCAGGCCACACTTATTTGGTAATATGCAAAACCAGTGAATATTTCAGTAGAGAAGATGCTTAAAAACATTTGTGAACTTTGTCAATGGTACAAAAGGTCCTATTTTAGGTCAAGATTTTCTTTAAAATTTGAGTTCAGTACCATGATTATCATTTCATAATAACCAGTTTTTTACCCCTCAGCCCATCGGGCTGCGGGGTCTTGCAATCGGCATGTACGTCTGGTCGACCGGCCGGCCGGCCGGCCGTCTGTCAACAATTTTTTGTCCGGGCTAGATCTCAGTTACTATTTGACCGACAGCTCTGATACTCACAGTGAATATCCCTAGTATCCCAGACATGTGCACTGTCTTGTTTATTTCGTGTTACGTCATTTCTTTACAGAGTTATGGCCCTTTGAAATTTTTCGTCACTAACTTTTGTCCGGGCTAGATCTCAGTTACTATTTGACTGACAGCTCTGATACAGTGCTATTGTATATTCACAGTGAATATCCCTAGTATCCCAGACATGTGCACTGTCATGTTTATTTCTTGTTACGTCATTTCTTAACAGAGTTATGGCACTTTGAAATTTTCCGTCACTAACTTTTGTCCAGGCCAGATCTCAGTTACTATTTGACTGACAGCTCTGATACTCACAGTGAATATCCCTAGTATCCCAGACATGTGCACTGTCATGTTTATTTCTTGTTACGTCTTTTCTTAACAGAGTTATGGCCCTTTGAAATTTTCCGTCACTAACTTTTGTCCGGGCCAGATCTCAGTTACTATTTGACTGACAGCTCCGATACTCACAGTGAATATCCCTAGTAACCCAGATATGTGCACCGTCATGTTTATTTCGTGTTATGTCATTTCTTTACAGAGTTATGGACAGATGTGCACTATTATGTTTATTTCGTGTTATTCCAGTTTATTACGACCCTGGATTACTATTTACTACTTAACTGATACAGCCTTAGTAAAGGTGTTTAATATCCCCTATTTTAGCACTCTGTTTGGCAAAAATATCATTCAGTTTGCGTTTTTATATTATTCCGTTTACGGTCACACACAGCGCTCCTTTTTGCGCTGTCAAAAAGGGTTCCGCATTCACGAAAAGTGTTTAAGTGCGCACCCTTCGCTGGACATATTGTGCTGAGGGGTCAAAGCACCTTTTAGGTGCAGCCTCATGTTATAAAATATTATTACACATCATCCATGTAACCATTATTTAAGCAATACATTGCATAGGGTGCTTGAATCATGTGACAAAACTTTCCTCAACTTGAACTGCAGCGATACATTCATTATGTTTTTCCTCTATAACTGTCCCCCAAAGGGCTAAAGGGGAGAATATGGTATTGGGGTCCGTCCGTGTGTCCACACTCCAAATCATCATAAGAATAGGTCTCAGCTCCTCAGAGAGCTTGTCGTAAGAGACGACTAACTGGGTCACCCATGGAGAATAGGACCCTTCCTGTGTGGTTTCCGGGTGTGAAGAGGAATAGGAACCAAACATCGTGATATGACTGAAATAGGGTTCACCCACTCGCTCACCGCAAGATCTCTCTTGGGCTTGTTTTTAACCGTGATCCGCCAGACTCCGACAGTAACTTTTGAAAACCTGAACGGATCCTTTTCAAATTTTGTATGTGGTTAACTTGCCACAGGATTTCACTCGAGCTAACTTTCCATGCTGAGTACTGAATTTTAAGGTTCCAAGCCAAATCAGTAGTTTCAATGTCGGCGGACTTCAAACGCTCTGCTTTTCATTAAAATTTTCTCCGAACCACCGAATTAGTTTTAATTATTAAAGTATTGTGCTTTGTACATTTTTTCCTGTTATGACTGACAAAGGTAAATAAAGCATTATACATAACACAGCACTATACACATGACCCAGTTTTGTGAAATAGGAAAAACTATGTATTTCTGCAGATTACACTAACATCAAAACCATAAAATGCACGCATATATGACGGCAGCCTTCCGAAGTCCACGAGTTCTAGTTTTTTTTTTACAAAACTGAGAAAGATTGAAATAACTTGTCGACGTCACACATGTTGATCTCCTGGGAATTGAACTCGGTAAAAGAAAATTTTGAGGCGCTTGTGATCCAACGTGCATATCCACTACACCACGACATATGAACAACTGCAACAGGCTATTTTTAGCCCACCATCACCAGATGAGGGACTGTTCAAATCGCTTTTCGTCCGTGGTCCGTCGTCTGTCCGTCCGTCGTCCGTCCGTAAACAATTCTTTGATTCGAAAATCCAATATGGCCACAAGGCGGCCATCTTGGATTTCCCCATGAAACCTTGTTATCGGGATTTCTCAGGAACTACTGCATGGATCTTTCTCAGATTCGGTACACATGTTCCCCTTGGGGTGTAGTTATGCAAGATACCTTTTCTGGTCCGATTCGAAAATCCAATATGGCCACCAGGCAGCCATCTTGGATTTCCCCATGAAACCTTGTTATCGCGATTTCTCAGGAAGTACTGCATGGATCTTCCTCAAATTTGGCCCACTGTTTCGTCTGCCGATGGGTCGGCTACATGAAGGGACAACACTCTTGTGACACAACCTTACAGCTCGACAACTGTAGACTACTGCGTGTTTTATTTTTTTTTGCGTGGAATTTTTTTCAAACCAATTCAACATTTTCTTTAGTTATCCGCCCTTGATTTTAGTCTGGAATACTTTTTGTTTGGCACCTACAGTCCTCGTCAACGAAACTCCTTTCAGAGGGGTTTAATTGCATTCTTTTGAAATTAGGTACACATGATTGGTGCTGAGTGAACATGTGCACAATTTTTTTTAGAGTTGATTCAACAGTTTCTTGAGTTGCTCCCCTTGATTTTGGTCTGAAATTTAAATTTGACACATACTGTCCTTCGATGGATTCTTTTGAAATTTGGTACATATGGTCAGTACCATGTGTAGGTGTGCACAAACTGTTTTTGAGCTGATTTGACGTTTTCTTCAGTTACTCCCCTTGATTTTAGTCTGAAATCCTTGTATTTGGCACCTACTGTCATTTCGACCTAATTCATCAGGCAATGAGCTTACTTTTGCAGCTTATGCTAACAAAAATTTTGTTTTAAAGTTACTGATACATGTATACATAAGTGCATAACCGGGAGTGAGGGAATATGTACCACCGCAGAGTAAGAGTAACTGGAGTTTAATTTGCTCCTACAAATACCAATCTAGGCCCTTTAGGCCCTTATGTATCCCCCTCCCCCTCCCCCAACCTGATTTCCAAACCTGCCTACATCACTTACACAACAATGATAGCTTATACATGTACAGTATTATGACAATTGCAACAATACAAACAACATACAGTCCAGAAAGGTTCATTTGTATGGTTAACCTTTGTCTATAACAACATTCAGGAGATAAAAATGTCTGTATGTTTTTACGGGCGTATTTTGGGTTCAATTGAACTCTTGTTTTATTGTCTTTTAAGGTGGCTGTGTATGGTAAAACAGGTCGCTGTTTGTACTGCAGTCTTCAGGAATAGTGATGATGGAAAAAAATCACAAGGTTGTATTTTCTGGAGAAACAGTATGGCAACAAACTTTCCCAACCCAGACCAATGTAGACGCACCTCTCCCGGGCTTTGTGTCACAGGAACTGGCTGAGCGACATAGTGTAAGTTGAAGTAAATTATTCATATCTGTTAGGAGAACATGAAACACATCAGTTCCACATTGCCAAGGTTGGCGTCTGTCACCTTCTCTCCCCCCCCCCCCATCATGAAGGGGAATACAGAAATCACTTTCGTATTGTTGTACCGTGGATGATATCTCAGCTGCTATTTGATCGAAACATACATGAAGATGCTTAGTACCTTACTGATGTGCATTTTCACATTCTGTATGGCCCTTCAATATATGCTTATCCAGTGCATATCTCGAATACCATCAAACTGCTCACTATGAATCAGGTTTCTGTGACCTGATAACTTGGAGTTATCGAAGAATCGAGAGGTTTTCAGATGCACAGCTTCGTATATAAATTTGAAAAAAATATTACTTGTTGTTTGATAGATCTGTATATCTCGAACCCTATGCTGTTAGTTATATGAACATAAAATGGTCTGATCAGTGATGAGAGTGATCTGAATTTATTGTGTTTTGTTTTAACTAGTTTTGTACGGGTCAATGTTTGACTGCCATTATCATGAAACTGGAATATCTGTATGTTCAACCATATTTGTTTCCTGTATTAATTTATTACGATAGCTCGGGCATTCAGAATATACTAATCGTTTTTCATTGTTTGACTTCCAGGTTATGTTTGCAACCAGTTCAAGGGCACACTGTGGTCCAAAGTAAGGAGAGGCATCACTCAGAAATGCCATGACGCAGCAAGGTCAGGTAGAATCCGCCAGAAAACACCATTGAAGCAGCATGATCTCCACATGTCAGAAGAGCTGGTGGACTCTTCTTCAGCTTCACCCTCATCTGCCAACGACAGTCCCCCAAGGAATGCTAAAGGCCATCCCACAACAGGTGGGGAAAGACCAAGACAGATTTTTTTAAACCTTTGAGGGATGAAAAAAAAAACATTCTACTTGACATAGACTTTCAATGTGCTTCCCATTTTGTGCTCTGGTGTTTTAAGACATGATACAATATATATTTTATGCTGTTAAAGAATAAAAGGTGGAATACGCGTGGATTTTGCCTTTGCTGGTGGTTATTTTAAGGGATGGATGATATTGCAGGAGGAATCGGGACAGACTAGACAGTCTGTACAAATGACATGCCCTTCCACTCAGGGTGTCAAATGTACATACTATTGTTACTCTGGTTAATTGTTCGATTTAATTTGTACTCTGCCTCTTATGGTGTTTGTGCAATAAATACTTGAACTTGAACTTGAACTTGATAGAAGATGCCCCCTCCCCCACACCCCAGGAATTCTGTACAGATGGTGTTTCAGTGCTGGCCGGGAGAGGAGAGTGATCACTCTCCTCTCGCCTCCACTCTCCTGAAAGTATTTCAAGGAGAGTTAACGATCACTCGCCTTGAAAGTAAACTAAATACCTATGATGCTTACGAATATCTTGATATTGCTCTCCTCTGCTCGCCTGAAGAAACTTGGAGGAGAGTATTCGGCACCTCGCCTGCATTTTACTCACGATCCCCACGCCATCCCCTAGGGTTACTGTGGAGATGTTGCCATACCTCTTTGTGGGGTTTTCTGCCCCATATTGGAATTACTGCCCGGCAGATTCCCCACCTGGGGATATTGTGGGGTTTTCTGCCCCACAGATTCCCCACGTGGGGATGTTGTGGGGTTTTCTGCCCCGCAGATTTCCCACGTGGGGATATTGTGGGGCTTTCTCTCCCATATTGGAATTACTGCCCCGCAGATTCCCCACCTGGGGATATTGTGGGGTTTTCTGCCCCGCAGATTCCCCACATGGGGATATTGTGGGGTTTTCTCTCCCATGCTGGAATTACTGCCCCGCAGATTCCCAACGTGGGGATGTTGTGGGGTTTTCTCTCTCATGCTGGAATTACTGCCCCACAGATTCCCCACGTGGGGATGTTGTGGGGTTTTTTGCCCAACGTGGGGATATTGTGGGGTTTTCTCTCCCATATTGGAATTACTGCCCTGCAGATTCCCCACCTGGGGATATTGTGGGGTTTTCTGCCCCGCAGATTCCCCACGTGGGGATTTTGTGGGGTTTTCTCTCCCATGCTGGAATTACTGCCCCGCAGATTCCCAACGTGGGGATGTTGTGGGGTTTTCTGCCCCGCAGATTCCCCACGTCGGGATATTGTGGGGTTTTCTCTCCCATGCTGGAATTACTGCCCCGCAGATTCCCAACGTGGGGATGTTGTGGGGTTTTCTGCCCCGCAGATTCCCCACGTGGGGATGTTGTGGGGTTTTCTCTCCCATCTTCGAATTACTGCCCCGCAGATTCCCCACCTGGGGATATTGTGGGGTTTTCTCTCCCATGCTGGAATTACTACCCCGCAGATTCCCCATGTGGGGATATTGTGGGGTTTTCTGCCCCGCAGATTCCCCACTTGGGGATATTGTGGGGTTTTCCGTACATTGCTGGAATTACTGCCCCACAGATTCCCACGTGGGGATGTTGTGGGCTTTTCTGCCGCGCAGATTCCCCACGTGGGGATATTGTGGGGTTTTCTGTACCATGCTTGACTTACTGCAGAAATATTTTGGGTCTATCCCATACCAGCTTTAAATATAGTTCCCCGCATCATCCCCACATGTAGGGAACACGTGAGGCTGAGGTTGGGATAGTGCGGGGATTTAATTCAGCTAAGCAGCATTAAGAAACTCCTTTTCCACGACTAAGTCCAATGTGGGGATTTTACCAAATCCCTACACATTCCCCACATTGGCTGTCCTACACATTCCCCACATGATCCCCACACAGCTTGCCCGACATAAACCCCACAAATTCCCCAGCTTATTGGTTTGTAAGGGAATATTTATTTACTTATATACCGTAGCCATTTATTGAAATAGAATATGGCTAAACATCAGCAAGACAACCATAACCTGCCAATTAACCTACAATACAAATGCTACTATATCAAGTAGCTCCTACATGTAAGGCCGGCCGGAATGAAATATACTGAAGAACACCATGCAGCAGTAAACATGGTGTCAACAAATATACTATCTGACACAGTTTATCATTTTTGACAACTGACAGTAGGGTAGTAGGGCAATTAGCAAACAGGCTGTCTTGCCATAAGCATATTTATTATTACAATAAATGAATGTACTACATTGACAGATATCAAGATGCATTAATAATGTTACGAATGTTATGCAAAATATGTTGATGAGCAGTGAGCATGCTACATTATTGGAACATATACAAGTAATATATATATAGTCTATTGCTGGGAACGATATTCATATTCCCAGAATTATCTATCATAATATTACAACAGGCTCCCAAACAACGCGCGTAGTAAAATGGAGAAAGGTTTCAATTCTGACTGAGGTTTGGCCCTATAGCAACCCTTGCAATGAGTAGTTGCTATACCCCAGGTTAAATATCACCCAATATGGCAAATAATTAGCCACAAGTTCACAATAATATTATAACCAGCATATTATAAATTGTAGCATGTCACCGTCACCAAACATATCAGTAACAATTATTATTCATGGATCCATTATCAGAACTAGCCGACATTAAAGTTATTTTTAATGTTCCACGAACTGCAAGAAGAAATCATGTTATGGTACAATTCTGGGTGAGTAAATTATGTCATTGACAAAATCAAAGTTGCCCAGATGTCGTGAACTCAATGTACACATTCCGAAATTCAACACCTATAAAATGCCAAAGCTGAACTATTTATAAAATCTAGACGAAGTAAACTTGCTGCAAATACTCTAAAGACGACGAAGAAGATGCTAATTTAATATTTAATTCCGTACTGAAGACTCAAGAGTTTGTTTTGAAGTCGCCGAATACAAGAGGTCACATCACGGTGACGAAATATCAAGGCCGACAAGCTGCACCGGAAATGATCAAAATATATCAAATATTTCAGTAATCAGCTTGATAAACATGGTTTTCCTGAATTAGAGCGTCTCACAACATCTGGGCAAATATATTTGCATGGCCTTTTATCTTAATTTATAGCAAAAGGAGCCTAATGGGTACTCACCTGTGTAAAATACAAATGGGCAGGTCAATGGTCGAAAACCAAAAGACCGCACATCAAATGTCGTCTGCTTGCATAGGCCGAAAGGAAATGCAGCGATCTCATTGGTTAATGAAAATGATTAGGCTCTAGAGGGGGGTCAGTGCAATGGACTTGTGGCATAACTCAATCGGAACACAAGAGGTTATGTCATTATAAAAAGACCCTGCTGTGGCCAGGAATCTATAGATCGTTTTAATTTACCTTATTTATATGCGAAATCAAAATACCCCACGGAGATGAGCTGACAGCTAATTTCTTAGCTGCACAGATGCACTGAGATATGTATATATATATATATATATCTACACTAAGAATTCATGTGTGAGTAGGGAGAGTGGGGGGGGGGGGGGGCCTACGCAGTTATGTTTTAAGGAAATGTACAGTAATATATTTAGTAACAACCATAGGAAAATCTATGGTGGTTACACATAGATGAAATCGATCAAACGAGTTCGATCATGCCCTACCTACCCGTATCGATAGTTACCCCGAGGGTGGCCGCCGAATTAGAACATTCTCGCGATCAGATAAGCAAAATAAACATTATCTCCTGAATTATCAAATTCTTTAATTCCTTGAAAGACCACCTTTACCTTCATATCTGAAGGATCACGGTTTTCTGCATTCCTTGAAGAAATATCTTTACCTCTATACATGTCCACCGTTACATCCATGCATGGAAGCTTCACCGTTACCTTCATACCTAACTGGCCACCGTTACCTCCCTTTGTTCAAGGATGTTCCATTACTGGAGGGCTACCGTTACCTGCATACATGAATTATGTCTACCGCTACCTCCATTCCTTGAAGGACCACCGTTTCCTATATTGCTCGAAGGATCACCGTTACCGGTACCTCTATTCCTGGAGGTCTACCGTTGCTTCCGTACCCAAAGATCAACGTTACTTGTATACCTGAAGTTCAAACATTACCTCCATTACTTGAAGGACCATTGTTATCCGCATAACTAAAGATCCATCATTACGTCCATAACTGAAGGGCCACCGTTACCTCCATAATTGAAGGACCACCGTTACTTCCATTCCTGGAGGTCTACCGTCGCTTCCATACTCCAAGAATCACTGTTACTTATATACCTAAAGTTCAAACGTTACCTCCATTACTTGAAGGACCACCGTAATCTCCATAACTGAAGATCGACCATTACCTCCATAACTGAAGGACCACCGTTACCTCCATAATGGAAGGACCACCGTTACCTCCATTCTTGAACGACCATTGTTATCCACATAACTGAACGAGTGAGTGAGTGAATAGAATTTAACGTCGCTTTCAACTTTATAACTGAACGACCACCGTTTGGAGGTCCACCATTACCACCATTCCTTGAAGGACCATTGCTATCCACATAACTGAAGGACCACCGTTACTTCCATTCCTGGAAGAACCACCTTTAATATCTCCCTAATTGAAAGACATCAGTTACCTCCATAACTGAAGGTCCACCGTTACCTTCATTCCTTGAAGGGCCACAGCTGCTTCTGTTCCTTGAAGGAGCAGCGTAACCTTCACACCTGAAGGTCCACCGTTGCACCCATTTTTTGGATGGTCGCCCTTACCTCCATTCCCGACACACTACCCTTACCTCATACCTGAAGGACCACCGTTATCTCATACCTGAAGGACCACCATTACCTGATATCTGAAGGACCACTGTAACCTCATAACTGAAGGACCACGAGTGTCTCCATTGTTTGAAGCATCACTGTTACCTCCATACCAAAATGACCACCGTTTTTTTTCATTCTTTGAAGGACCACCGTCACCTTCACACCTGAAAGTCCACCGTTACAGATATTCCTTGAAGGATCACCGTTACCTCGATTTCCGAAAGCCCGCCGTTACCTCATACCTGAAGGACCACCATTACCTCCATTCTTTGAAGGATCACCGTTACTTTCATACCTGAAGAGCCACCGTTATCTCCATTCTTTGAAGAATCAACGTTACCTTCATTCCTTGAAGGACCACCGTTACCGTTGGATTAATATGCTGGAGATGGTATCCGACTGTCTGAACAGCGGCCATCTTGAAAATGGCAGCTTGTTTGGTCAAAATATCTACAAATGATATCAGTGTGAATGTATGTGAAGTTGTTTTAATTTGTAGTGCTTAATTTGAACAACTCTGCCCAAGGTAGAGTGTATACTGTGTAACATTGACCGAAAATATTGCACAGAACGGCCATCTTGGATTTATGCAAATTAAAAATTTTCCCTTGTCTATATCAATCTACATTTTTTATATGTTGTTCGGAATCACTTCAGAGGTTATTTACCGCAAACCCCGTTTCTGTTGCAATTTTTTCTAGGTCAAACCGTAGATTGACTGGACTATTACTATCGAACTGCATTTACGCTGGAATACTTATCTAACAATCACAAGGAAGGAGGTATTTGCCTTTCAACCACATATAATGATACATAGGTGGTTCTAGAAGCTGCGCCACCAAGCTTCTTTCAATCCTGTTGACGCGGGCCTAACAGGAAAGAACTTGATGTGAAAGGACATATACCGTACAGACATGTATCCACATGGGATTTATCGACTCTCCATACTACAGGAACTTATTGGCGATCTTTAATTAACATTATCGTATTCAAAAAACTGATCACCGATATATTAATGTCAGAAGCCACAAAGCATTCTTTGGATCTACTTCATACATAGGTATCTTCCATGGAATGTTTCTTTGTTTATAAATTTGCTTGAATTACTCATCAATAATATGTGTGTGAAATTTGGCAACACAATATATCAACAGCCTAAAGGTATTACAATGGTTACTAAGTAATTGTTCATTCCTTTTGGCTGACCTGTATCTGTTGTCTTTTGAATAAGACTATAGGCAGACGCTTCTAAAACGGTTTATTTCAAAGCCGGTTCCGCGTCATTTACCAAACGCTATATAGACGATCTTCTCGCTATAGATAATCGCCATATAAATGACGCAGCGAGGGATATATATCTACCTTCACTGGATTTGAAAGAAACTACAGATATCCCTAATGGCGCATCATATTCTCTTATCATATCATATACCATCATATGTATCTAAAAAAAAAAAAAAAAAATGGACCGGCATATGGCGTATACATATCTATCTTAGTAGCATTTGCTAGATTCTGTGTTAAATGCGTGGATTTTAATGAAGGTCACAAACAAATTATTGCAAAGCTCATAAAATAGGGCTATACCACCAAGCGCCTCCAGTCAAACTTCCTCAAATTTGTCGATACATATCGCATGCTGGTAGCAAAATACGAGCATACCGTGCAAAATCTCTGGCGTTGCGTTTCGTAATTTGTGTCTAATTCCGCTTATCCTGGGACTTGGGACCTTATGAACCCGTGTATTTCAAGATCCTCATGATGTTCATATGAACCATAACATTCAAAGCCTGTCTGCGGTACATCGTACTCTAGATAGCGACTTTACAACGAAAATCATATGGATTAAGAATACTGATCAGTGATACGGATATGATTTTTTGGAACATCATGATTTCTTGCCGGGATCATTGAAAACTGTAGAGCGCCTCTCACTTGCAGGAAACTAGCCTATAATATGTATACTATTATTTTTTAATAATTTGGTGCTAATGCTAATATATGAATTAAGTCTTTGGATTATGGACGCGAAATTTCTTTAATGACGACGGCCGAATATTGAATTACGGACTGTATTTATACGTCTTACCAGGAAATGTATGGCCAAAGTGATTATATCCTTCAGACGGAGGGCCGTCCAGATTCAACCTGAATACGTCAAATAATTTATCCACTCCTAACCCCACATATCAATATTTTACCTCTGCTGCTTCAACTTGTGAATCATTGGCATGTGCGCTCATGTTATCCTCTGAGCCTCTGTCTGTAACAATATGAATATTTAATCTCCGCCAAACTTTCGACTGAGGGAATAGCTACGAGTAAAAATGTTTCAGAACTATACCGAGTAGGATATTGGAAGGCAAACAATGGACAAACTGATGGTGCAGATGGTACTTTTTCAACAACATTATATAATCTATCATATCTACATACATTACGTCGGGAAATATCTTTGATGTGAGCATACACTATTCAATAAACTATTAACAACCCAAGGCCATTGCCTTTAATAAGGAATGGATGGATATATATGTTTAAATATCACGTTTCGAAAACATTTTTCATACCAGCTAAGCAGAGCAGCATAAGAGGAAGATTTTCCGTTTCCGAAGCATTTCCATCCTTTGTATGTAAGTTGCACAAACGATTTACAATATTCATGTCTAATGTCAAGTTATATGTATTGTACATGGGAAGCTCAGTTTATGTTTATATTCTAATATTAGACAACTAACTCTGTCATTTTTTCTTCTTAAACTATTTAAATGTTGATTTCTTGCTTATAGAAATGCCAATTTGGCATGAAATCTTGCCTCCGCGAGTAAATATGTACTTTCCAAAGACTTCGTATCGTAAAGTTGATCTTACAATCGGTAATTCTCCAGTGAATCCTCCCAATGAAGGCCAATCGTAATATCAGAAAGGCAATGTGCGCAACTGGCTTCATGCTAGAAAAAAAAATGGCAACGTGGCCTGAAGAATAACCCGCAAGAGTCAATATATATACGAAAATATTTTTTCAGAAAAAAATAATAATTTAACCGTCACCGAGAATCGTATGACAATCAGTCGTCCACAGAATATCGGACCCAGTACCTATGTGAATGGTGAAACTAATGACCAGAGGAAGATACCTGTCCGTTATATCTGTTTACCCTGTAGTTGTAGCTCGATTGATCTGCACAATGGTACTGAAGATTTTGATCCTCGTTGCCACATCTGTGAACCTTGGGATGTGTCTGTGTCCGGATAATACCGAAGGTAAGGTGATAACGATCTCAGAAATGTTTAAAATCTACTCTATTATTGTCTTTTAAGTAGCCTTGTATGCTTTAGTTATAAATAATATTGAGTATTACATAATCCTACAAAAATTCCGAAATATCTGTTATATTTTTCATCATAATTACATTTTAAAAGGTTAAGAAAGTGTCCGATTGAACTCAGGTACGGGGCGCACTGGGTAACCCACTTTGGTGCAGTGGGACAATAATCAAAGAACATTTTGCATCAAGTATATACTTTTACGTTTCATATGAGTTTAGAAGATGCAACCGCGATGGCTAAGATAGTTGATATTATAGACCCTTACGTTACAAAAAATATTTGCCTGAATTAAATTTGAAAAAAAAAATATTTGGTGAGATTCTGATTCCAACGGAGCCATTTAACTATGAAACTGTTAGTAAACTCATCAAATCTGATGGAATTATCAATTTGTACTATCTGGGAAACAAAATCATGCACCTAATAACATTTTAGGATTACAGTAAATTTCACCATTTGATTACTATTTTGCCAGTTTGCCCCATCAAAGTGCCCCAGTCCGTCTCGGGCGCATGATATATTCCGTTTTGCGAAGAAAACTAATACACAGATAATGAATCTATAGAGTTAAATTGCACCTCTGTTCATCCTCTATCAAAGTACCAAAACATTAATAAAATACCACATACAACTACCATCCTATTTACTTGAACTGATCAAAAACTTTTATTTTTAATAGCGGTGTTGGGTGTGGTAGCTGTATGCGTTAAATGGCTTACCGCACGGTGCCACATGTCCCACTGTACCCATAATCTCCCCTAGCGCGAATACCATTCCCCACAAGAATATTGTTGTGTTTAATTCACAATTAGTATCATTTACCGCCAAATAAGCGCTTTACGAAAGTATAATCCGTAAGATGTTTTATTACATGTGGGCAGAAGACGTCATCAGATGGGTTGAGACAGACGATGTCTAGTATGATTTAACATTACAGTTTCATTCTTGTTTGTGGACAATACTGTTTCAGCGCTTCAACGTGACAGCACATAAACGTGACAGTACTGCTTTCTTGCTGTACAGGCGAGATGCCAGTTTAGACCAACCTAAGTGAAATTTTTCTCTGTTTCAAAAGAAAGTGGTTTAATTGGCTAAATCATTATACAAGATCGCAGTACTATTGTCTATTGAATTTATTAACACAGTGACTTAGTTGGATAGGAACTGAACTGGGAATATAAGATTACATTTCTTAATGAGAGTGTCAGTTCCGACCCACTCTCGCCAGTTGCGATCCAGCCTCGTTTTGACATTAAACTTTAACCCAGATATATACAAATGTAATCGTCAACATGACAACTTTCCCCCAAAATAGAATCCTAGCTGGATATTTCGTTTTGCATGTCTTCCTCTCATAAGTGAACATTTGGCGTTAAAGAATGTGGGTTGGGGTTGATAGACATATGGTCAAGTTGATAGATTGAAAATTGAAATACCTCCTATGACTTATAACCGTATTCTCACTCGAAACAACGTTAAGTATCTGATACTTTTATTTATTTTACCCCTGAATAGTATATTAAAGAAAGGCAATGTTAATCAGCACTCGAGTTGCGAATTTACATTATGAATGCTGCGCTCGCAAAACCTTTTCAGGCTATGGTACGACACAGATTGGCCATCCAATAATGATGATGGTTCGGAACTGGCTTCTTCAGTTGATGTCAATGATGGGGCGAGTAGCCTTTAGAGTGACACTCGAGTGGATAAATTTATGACAGATACGTAGTACCCTAGGATAGTTATATGTGAGAAGCAAAACATCAGCACTTCGACCAGAAGCGCTGGCAGACGACGCTGTTTTTTTTATGACAGCGGGTCTTTGAATTTTTACTTAGACCGATGTAGTCGTGTGTATGGACTATATCCCAAACCTATCTCCTAACAAAACAAATGACTGCATAATATAATTTAACCACGGTTGAAAGCTTGATTAACTTAATCATCGGATGAACAAATGTTTCGAGATTTCGCGTGCGATTGGTTGTGACAAGAAACAATGTTTCGAGAAGTGGGTCGGAACTGACATTGTATCGGAACTAGCCACGTGACTGTATATGTAACAGCACTGTTTAAGTGCCGAAAACTGCTGATAATATCAGTACTATCAGGAGACATTTCTACTCACAACATTGTTTCAGTACTGAAGCTACATGTACATTTGCTGTTTAGGGTCACTATATGGTTACTGTAGGGTTAACGTGTAAACATTCCTAGTTTGAAGCGGCAGTACTGAGGATACGGACCAGTTAGAATTCGTCGGTGGATTTGTAGGTAAATCACAAGATGTAATTCGCAGTCCATTTCAAGAGTAACGCTGACCTATTGACCAGATGTCATATGTTAGGGAGCAACAATAGGCAACACCCTCATAGCCAGCCGTGACTCATTACGCATGTTACGAGTTACATAGTTTCACTATTGGGACCTAATTTGAAATTTGGACTCGATATTGCCACATTTTCCTCACAAACATTAAGTATTCCGTTCGGTACTTCTTCGAGAATACCCGAGTCAGGATTCCGCTCACATGTATAATCATACAGCAGTGGAGTACAGAAATAACATTGCATCACGGGATACCTTACATTTTAAAACATTTGATTGGTCAATTCAAATTTCCAAATTGATATTCGACAGTTTTATTGGTTTGCGGAAAAAACTGGAGTAAGATCCAGCCCATCACAGAGCTTCTGTAAAACTTCAGTAGCTGTTTATATCTGAAGCACGTATGACTGGAGGGTTATTCATAGTATATTTATCCTACAGTCCCTAGTCACAATATGCGCATCAATTGCGATCACCCTAGGCAAATTTTGTTAATCACATCTCCCTCTAGAGGCAAACAATCAACACTGAATTGTATTTAATCTGTCTATATCCCCACTCACCCGTCCATATAATTGATATAATTATTAATAACAAATATAATCCGGACCATAGTTTGATCGTCACAGTAAAATGAAATTGAAAATGACGTCGTAGTAACGTCATTTTCAAAAAAGGCAATTTTGGACGATTTTTTCGGTCAGGTTTTTTTTATTTATGTGTTTTCTTCACAAAAATGCGTGAAAATATTAAATAATGATCTGATATGAAATAAAATAGGATTTACCCATATCTGACGAAAATATCACTTTTGTACGTTGCACCCCACATGGCTGCCATTTTGAATTTGTCCATGATCCTCTGCTCGTGAGGTCATGCAAATAGGCTCAGAATTATCCCAATATGATAATCTACAAATTCACGGAGACTCAGCTCTCAATATTTTGCCGTTCCGAAGATAGCAGCAAAAAAATAAAACAAGAAGTGGGGAAGCTGAAACTTGCCACACTGTATCACTGGTTCATGCGCTATCGGAAAATGTCACAAAATCCAAGATGGCGGCCATGATGACATCACATTGACATCATATTCCCCAAATAAGTCATTTTGCGGACGATTTTTTTGACCGATTCTTCCCATTTTTTATTTGTGGAATTTTCTTCGCTGAAACTGCCTGGTAAATTAGCAAATAATCATCTTATTTGAGACAAAATACTTTTGAGCACTTTTACGAAGAACAACACATTAATTTTGAAGGAATACGATGAAAACAGAATTTTCTGGTACACCCTGATGTTATCCATATGAATTTACTCATGAAGCTGTGCTCCGAGTTTTATGCAACAGACTCAAAAATAGCATCAGTGTCATGAGCTATAACTGCTCTAAGTTACAGCCCTCGACGTTTCTTCATTTTGAAGTATCAGGGAAAAGTTTTTTGAGAAGGGAGAGCCGGGTGACTGAAACCACCTATACCAATTAGGTTTACATAATCGCCTGTGTAAAAGGAAATAATCGCCCCTTATCCTTTTAAAAATTGACAATTCAGCTTTTCATCTCGAAAAAAGGGGGAAAAATGGAACTGTCCAAGTCCAATTCTAGCACTTACCAGATTCACCCCATGTTGAGGCGTTTACTTCATCAGACGCCCTAGCTCATCCATTAACATCCGATGAGTTATTTGTTTGAGTTGATCTGTTATCACAGCTCACGAGCTAGCGTATCTAATTTCGCTTAAGGAGTTGCTAGGGGCCGTGGGGATACTGCATAGTATCCATATTAACAGCTGCAATAAAAGCGCGGCTGAGATACTAAGGCTACGACCGAGAATCCACCGTATTCTCGGGTCTGCAGGTGAGGTGCCAAGGGAAGCTTTCCTGTTAAGTCATATGGTTGCTTTTTAGTCGGCAGACGCCATTTTCCCCCACTTTTAAGTTCGAGAGAAGAATAGCTGAATTAACAAGTGTTACACGGGCCGGGGACTTGTGTTTAGTTCTATACGTCTCTGTTTGTATATTTGTGACCACCGAAAAAAGCCAAAATTATTGGACGAAATGGTACGAACCTTCATCTGAAGAGTGTTGGAGTCAGTGAGGGTGAAACTGAAAAGAACAATCCCAAAAAGGGCATCTTACGCCTGTTGGAGGCCGGGATTTTTTATTGGAAGGCCATCAAATTACGTCAGGATAGCTAACAGAGCTGTATGGCCAAATTACGTCAGGATAGCTAACAGAGCTCTATGGCCAGAAAATTAAAGGGAGTCTAAAACCAAGAAGAAATCAAAAGAACATTTAACGCCCAATGGAGACCGAGAACATGCAACATACAAGTAAGGGTGAGTGAGTGAATAGAATTTAGCGTGGCTTTCAACAATATCTTAGCTATATCGCGACGAACCAACTAAGCACCACCCAGCCAAGTTGCGTTCCTGTTACTTCAAAGAAGAAATCTTTGAAGCAGCATGGAACCAGACACCCTCCATCCACCCTATAAAACACTGAGGACAGCGCACAAGACACAGACAGGACGCTTACATGGTGCAATAAAGACAAGTGATATTACAAATGATATTCATATTATCAAGTTCATGTTGCTTCTCAGCAAAATGCTTTGAAGCAACAGGAACCTGTACCCACCCAATCACCCGCGCAACATACAGGTAACATGTTGTAGCACTTGCCCATATATTATCATTGAATAGACACAGCTTTGGTCGAATGTTCATGGAACTTTGTCAAGATAGCTGTTTGAATAACAAGTGTAAAAATAGAGGCCCGCAATATTGTTTTTTTTGTCAAAATCCTGTCAAACATTTTCAGGATAACTATAGGGATCTCAGAGAGTGAAAAGACACAGAAAAAGGATCGGAAATTGCATTTAACGCCCATTGAGGGACAGGAACATGAAATTAACATTAAAATAACACGTTGACTTTTATCCGTAGCTATTGACACATATAAGGGAAGTGGGAAGAGGTGCCGACATACTGACAGAATCACATGACTTTACAGTATAGTCTGCTGGTTAACCTATTCTAAAGCACATACCAAGAATCTAACGATTCGTGATATGTGTTGTATCTCAGGTACGCGTTTATTGTACCTGTTCATGTGGCAACTTGGATGACATGACCACACGGCCCCTAGCACCGGCATAAGCGGTATTAGATACAAATATAGAGAGCTATGATGGAAATGCTCTGACAACTCGTATATTGGTAATTGGTGAGCTGTGTCGCTGTGACAACTCGTGAGCTGTATCGTCGCCAGATGAAAGTAACGGCAATGAAACACAAAAGACTAGTCTGTAAGGCCCGATGTCGACCCAGCATCAACTTCCCACAAATGCCAACATATATCAAAGATCAAAAGGTCTGTATAGGGGGCGGGTCTCGGGGGCGAAACGTCCACAAGCAGAATCTCGCCATATACAGGTAAAAATTACAACAGGTGCCGACATGACGAGAGTGCTTAGGACGATTTCAGGTTCAGAGGCAGATTGGGAGATTGGGGGTGGGGTCTGAAACTACACCATATTCCCACTGGGTGACAATACCATTATATTTACACATTTACATGTGCATGGTTCACGATACGTGCACTACTCCAGTTATATGCCGGTTCTGCAGGCACACCTACTTGCAAAATGATACTGAATAGGGAGGATCCTGTGTTCAATTGTTCTTGTTGGATTCACATTCATCCCCATCCCCCCCCCCCCCCTCAGGTCTTCCCGATAAAATTTTCTCTGATGCTCGGAAGTGTTGAGAGCTGGCGCTTTGTGTCCATATAGCAAATCATATTAGGGCCATTCAATTCTCGGTGAAGAGCATCATGGGTAAATTCAAAATGGACGGCAGTTGTGTTTTTGTCGTATGTTCTTAAAAATGGGTGTATTTTGTCTACGTGAAAGTGCATAATAATATATTATTTCATATCAGATGGTTATTTAATGAAAATGGCACAAATAGAAAATTTGAAAAATCGATCTGAAAAATGATCAATAAAATGACTGTGACACATCATAGAGGCCATCTTCAATTTTGTTGTAGCGCTGGAACTAAAGGTATAATGTGGCAAGTTTCAGCTTCCTAGCCTCAAGGATAACGAAAGTCATGAAGCTATTGGGAAGCCAACTATTTTTTCAATGATAATATTTTCCCTTAGATGCCCTTTTAGGGGCCAAAGGTCGTCACACGGCCCAGAGCAATGGGCACCCCTTCTGATATTGTTCTGTATGCCTCAAGTGATGGATGTGCCAAGTTTGGTGCTTCGGTCCAGCGTGTCACGATCTTTTTGCTAAGCCACTTCACTATAACGGAAATCAAATCCGTAACCTTCCTCAACCGTTTCCACCATATCTATTTTCATGCACAGATTGGACCGAAGTTATGGCTGAGCGCTTCGAGACATTCACTTTCCTCCTCAACGATAACGACGTGTCTAGTTTAATGGAGATATTCCATGAGGACATCAGGCTACAATTACCCGGATATGAAACAGTAACTGGATTAACAGGTGTGTGAATATCATTATGTCGAGTAGAATCTGTATATGGTTGATAGTACGCAGTTCCAGCTAAGAATATGCACAAAATTCTTCCCTGTCTCCCCAGTGTTAATCTTAAATCAATGTGTTCCTTCCGAATGTCCCGTGAACAGAATTGTACCGTAGTGGTTACGTATAACGATCTTACTGCTGGTAGGCATATTCAAGACGGAGAGCAGTAAAGAGTACATTGATAGCTTGGAAATCTCCTGCCTCAAATTTCATCCTTTTTGTATTATTTTCTCAATGTTGCATGTTTACTCTTTCCCTGATAAACAGAGTATTTTTCGAAACTTAGCTCTTCACTGTGATATTAGTTTTAATCGGTTGCTGCACTGTTCCCGGAGAAGGCTTGTATCATGTGTCGCTGATATGTTTAGAGATAGGTACATGCATCAATATATATATATTAAATATAGATATAAAATCTACAAAATGTTTGATGATATAAACTAATAATTCCTCTGCACCCTATGACGGCTTTGTTCTCCATACAAATACGTTCCATACAATATACCCTACGCTATGTCATAAAAGTATATTGGTAGCTTTGTATACTTGATTTTAGTTATATTATTTTCTCAATGTTACAGGTTTACTCTTCTCCTGATAAACAGAGTAGTTTACTGAAAATTGGCTCTTCACTGCAATATTAGTTGCCAAGCAGTTGCTTGCGCCATGTTTCGCTGATATTTGGAGAGATAGATATCTGAATATAGATATGAAATTTATAAAACGTGTGATGATATTATTAATATTTCCTTCGTACTCTATGACGACTTTGTTCTCCATATAAATACGTTCCATGCAATATACCCACGCCATGTCATTAAAATGTTGTTAACTTTAGATTTTCATTGTTGTTATTATCATCATTCAATTATTTATTTTCCTCGCAAAAGGAATTTCATGGAACTCAAGCTGTGATTCATCAAAGAGCTCCCAGAACCTATTTAACTTGAGCTGATATATCGTAATTTTATACGTGGATACACGTATCTCCTATCGTAATGGACTTGCAACAAACCTTGACGTCAGCAAGCAGCAATGTAATAATTGCTGTAAGACTTATCTACTCACGAATATAAAAGATCGTCTGGTCTGGATAGGCATGCGCGAGAGCAGAGATATCAGCATAGGCGCTTGTGTAGCTTGATCTCCTGCCATACAATGTAGGATTGCATTGGATGGCTGAATATTCATAGGGGCCCTCGGCGGCCGAGTGGTCTAAGGCGCTTCGCTGGTGATCGCTAGCCTCACACCGCTGAAGCGGCACGGGTTCGAGCCCAGCTGATCCATGTGTGAAAGTTTGTCACTTACTTGCTGATGGGCGGTGGTTCTCTCCGGGTACTCCGGCTTCCTCCACCACCCAAACTGACTGTCACCATATGAGTGAAACAAATTTGAGTGTGACATTAAGCCAAATTCCCTCCCTCCACCCTGAATATTCATAATATTTTCACGAATATTGACGAATCCTTAAAATTGTCTACATGACTTAAGTCAAATGCGAAATTTCGCCATCGACGATCGAAACCTTTAATGATTGGCATCATTTGTTGAATGAAAGGTACGGTAATGATTCATCTGCGAGTTGGACACATATTCTTGATTTTCCTTCTAGAAGCTAGTGAGAAATGACAACATTGTAATCAAAACTGTC
>JAVTVY010045559.1:0-19996 GCA_036873755.1 Hanleya hanleyi
ATCAGCATTGAGGATGGGGCGCTGGTGGCCATATTGGATATGTATAGAAAAGAAAATGGCCAATAACCTTCATGCGTGATTGATCGAGTCGATCATAACAGAGCTACATGTACAGAAACCTCTCAATGGATTTATAAATATATATGATATATATTAGCATATATACAACACACATGTGTATAGCAAAAATACCCTTATTGGTGACGCTCTTGCGGCCATATTGGATATTCAACGTGTAATAAAGTTTCCAATTATCGTTATTATTTTCTTCTGGAGTCAGTCAGGCTCGTAGAAAACCAATTTCGTGTAAAACGGCGATTCAAGCTGTTAAATTGTCGCCAACAGGAGGCTACTGTATGTATTATGGCGGCCATATTGGATTTATGCAAATTAAGGATTTTCCACCTCCTGTAGAAATGGGCACCCCTTCTGAGATCATTTCATATGCCCAAATGAGCCTCTCTGCAAAATATGGTGCTTTATTCCAGTCAGTCACGATCTTGACCTTAAGCCACCGGACTATATACTGTGCAGTGATGTGTGTCTTGAGTTGACCCATTGTTGTTGCGTAATACTGGAAGGGATTGCAAGAAAATTGCAAAAATGATATATCCATCCGAGCATACCTACACCCTAATCATATGATCTGTGATATGGAATTCAGGAATAGTCGCTGCTTGAGGGACGCCTTTGACAAATTACAAGGAGATGGTACGATAAGACAGAGTTTTGGCCTATACGTGGTGCCGTTGAAATCGAAAAAATAAAATATACTGAAAATAATTGTGTTTTAATGTGACGACAAGAGAAAATATATGTACACAATATGTAAAAGTTCTAGCTCGATTACGTTATCATTGTAGTCATGACACGAAATTGAATCTCGCAGCATGTGCTATTAAAATTAAATCCATGCGATGCATTCCAGATACCGAAGCTAAGTTGAGTACTACCGAGGTTATGAACCTTTTGAAAAGCCTACCGGCAAATATATCCACTGGGTTGTTTGGCGTATGTGCTAAACTTCTAATAATCGCATCTGCAGTAGTGACATCTTCGCACACTTATTATTTATAATATATCTATTACATCCGATATTTTCCCGAATCTGTGGGAAAATGCCAAGGTAACACCGATCCATAACTCTGGATCGTTGGTAAATCGAGAAAATTATCGTTCGGTATCTGTGTAGTCAGCTCTAAGTAATCTCATGAAAGACATGTACATAGACGCCTGTACGAGTCCCTGATAAATAAATCACTTGTATACTGCACAGTCTGGTTTTCGACTGTGAAACTGCTATACTTCTTTCTTCCATTGATAATGGTTACTTAACGGAGTGATATTTCTGGCAGAGCATTTGACTTGGTGAATCATGAGACGTTGTAAAAGGAATTAACAGCTTACCAGTGTGTGGAGGGAGCAGTGAAATTATTAGCTTCGTATCTATGTGATCGCACACAGCGTGTAATTTTCAAAGGTACCGTGTCTGATCCTTTGTATGTTACATCAGGTGTTCCCCAAGGGTCGATACTTGGCCCACTGTTTTTCTCATATACATGTAAGATTTGCCATTAGCTATGGAAAACAGTGACATTGATATGTATGCGAATGACTCAACTATCAGCACTTCAGACAAATCCCTGTCGGATGTTGAATCTAGCCAAGCCGAGGATCTTGATAACGTTGGTAGTTGATGTGTTGAGACAAAAAGATTCTAAACTGGCCTAAACCAAATGCTATGCTAATTACAACAGATCAGTTGATCAAGAGCACAGATGGACTAAACTGAATTAAATGTCGACCGCAGTGGGGAAAATAGAAAATGTATCTAGTGTGAAAATGTTAGGGGTGATTGCGGATAAAAACCTTAACTGAGAGGAATATGCAAAATATGTATGCGGTAAAGTGAGCAGAAAGTTTGTTCTGCTATGGAGGATAAAACGTTACCTCTCCACTTCTGTACGTGTTACTTTAATTCCACCCTGTCCTATATTAAATAATGTATTACTGTTTGGGGGGAAATGGATGTGACTTTCCCCAAATATACAAACTCCAAAAACATGAGATTCGTCAGATGTTTCTTTTAGGGAAAGTACAAAAAACGCATGTTTAAAGTACAAGATGTTTGTCTGTATCTATTATGGTTAAGTATCGTACAATGGTCCTGGTGTATAAGGCATTAAATGACATGTCGCCAATATACTCAACTAATATCTTCAAAGAGTTCCACAAACAAATCATTTTATTATATTTATTAGAGTGTCTCCCTATATAAATTGTAATGAGATAAAACTACATACTCTCCGGTCACGTGGATGTACATTGCCCGCTGAAACTGCATATTAAATTCCACCCCCATGGATAATATACACCAAAGGAAGATAATTACAACAACGGTCGTCCCGTCCTCTCGCTCGGGCTGCAACGTTTCGTCGAACTGATTTCAGCTGCAGAATACAGCAGAAAAAAATATTTCCGCCATCTGATTGTAAATAGAATCGTACCCAAAAACATTATTAGAGTAACTAACAAGTGTCATCGAACAACTATACCTGCGCTGCGAGATTTACACGGTAGAAGTGAAGCAGCTGCGAATCAGTGGAATTTGAGGCGTGTGCTGATGTGGAGAGGCTCAAACTCTGGTGCAAGCTGTGGAGAATGAGTTTTATGAAAACGGAAGCTTGTGTGTTTTCCAAGACAGATGTCCAGCTTGACAAGGGGGTTTTCAAGGTAAATGACACAAACTTACCATATAACCAAGGCTTCCATATAACCAAAGAAACTTTATCTCCAGCATCACATCAGCAATCTGGAGAAGAAATCTAACCGGCCACTCTCTCTCTACTTAGAGAAATAAAGGTAGTATCCATGGTATCTGTGGGAAAACTCCTGATGCTTTACTACTGTATTGTCCGATCTGTGATGGAGTATGACAGCACAGTGTGGTAATGTGCGTCACCATCAGTAGCTGCAGGCTTCCCACCTTTGGACCTGAGATTTCGAGAGATTGAAATGAAGGAAGTAGTATATAAAACCCTTTACAGACCCCATTGACCTACTTTTTTGTTCCCCCCGGGCCGTATTTGGGGCGTAACTTGATCACGTGACGATCATGTGATCGTTGGGGGAAAACCACCTCCAGCACAAGAGAGCTCCATGCTCTGGGTGACTATAGTTCCGGCAACCTGTAACCTTTGTATTCCTCCGCGGTGATGCGGTCTGGCGGTGATTCGGTCGCGGGAAAAAGCCTCCGCGGAGAAAACGTAGTCCCTAGATAAAATGGTCCGATTGGGTCGAGTGAGGTATCAAAGTGAAGCTTAGGTGAAGGGGCATCTAATGGGCTGGGTGTGGGATTGACATATCGGCATTCTACGCATGCGCGGTGGCCCAAGGGTATGGAAATAGCCGTTTTGGAGTTAGGGGAGCCCCTAATGATCGAATGGGGTCGAGTGAGGTATCAAAGTGAATCATTCATGAAGGGGCATCTCATGGGCTGGGTGTGGGGTTGAAATAGCGGCATTCTGCGCATGCGCGGTGGCCCAAGGGTATGCAAATAGACGTTTTGGAGCTAGGGAAGCCCCTAATGGTCCGATGGGGTCATATGAGGTATCAAAGTGAAGCATTCGTGAAGGGGCATCTGATGGACTGGGTGTGGGGTTGAAATATCGGCATTCTGCGCATGCGCGGTGGCCCAAGGGTATGCAAATAGACGTTTTGGTATCTAGGGGAGCCAATAATGGTCCGATGGAGTTGTATGAGGTATCAAAGTGAAGCCTAGGTGAAGGGGTATTTGATGGCTGGGTGGGTGCATGTAACATTTTTCCTGAAAAAAAAAATACGGAACACGGACTTTATCGAAAAACCTGGGAAAATGCCTATATGGGGTATGGGGGGTATATAGGTCGCCGGGCTTAACGGGGCTTGCCTATCAATAGAGTTATCTCCCCCTAGTTCCAGGGTGGGTGTATGTAAAAATTTTCCTGAAAAAATACGGAATACGGACTTTATCTAAAAATCCGGGAAAATGCCTATATGGGGTATGGGGGGTATAGGACCATCCTGGGAAACCTACTTCTCGACATTTGCGGTATAGGTTGTGGGGTCTCGTTTTCCTAGTCTCGTCATTTAGAACATGATAGGAAGTGTCCCGCAGCGAATCGGTTAAATTTTTGAAAAAGTACGATATAGCCCCATATAGTCCCATACTGGGGGCATAGGATCAATGTTTGTCCCCCTGGGAAACGTACTTCTATACATTTGCGGTAGGGTTGTGGGGTCTCGTTTTACTCGTCCCGTCATTTAGAACATCATAGGAAGTGTCCCGGAGCGAATCGGTGAAATTTTTGAAAAAAGTCACCGAGACCCATATAGACCCATACTGGGGGTATAGGATCAATGTTTGTCCCCCTGGGAAACCTACTTCTATACATTTGCGGTAGGGTTGTTTGGATTTGTTTTTCACGTCTCATCATTTAGAACATGATAGGAAGTGTCGCGGAGCGAATCGGTGAAATTTTTGAAAAAAGTCACCGAGGCCTGGGTAGGCCCATAGGCCTATACTGCATGGCTATGGGCTATAGACCCATACGGGGTGGACATGTTGGAGTCTAGGTGAGCCCCTAATGATCCGATGAGGTCGTATGAGGTCTTATTTTGAAGCTCTCGTGGAGGAGCACTTGACTACACTAATGGTTCGTCCGTGTTCAATAGTCTGCGCATGCGCAGTCTGGCCGCAGTATAAAAAACAGGCATTTTGGGTGCTATGTAGGGGTGTGTTTGGGATAGAGATGGGCTAATCACGGTTCGAATGGGTCGTGTGAGGTGTCAAAGTGAAGCTTGTCTGGGGTAGAGTCAGAATGGTGTGCTTTTGAATGCAAGTCGCGTTAACCTGCGCATGCGCAGTTGGTTGTAGTAAGTAAAGTGGCCATTTTGGGGCAGTACATGAAGGTATTTGGGGTCGAGATGGGCTATTCATGGTTCGAATGCGTCCTGGAAGGTGTCATCTTGTAGCTCTCGGGGTGTAGACCCCGATTTGAGGGCTGTTCACGTCACCTGTGACGTCATCAGTGACGTCATCAGTACGAGTAGTAAGTAAAGTGGGTATTTTGGGGCAGTGAAAGGAAGGTATTTTGGTGTAGAGATGGTCCATCCTTGGTCCGAATGCGTCCTGGGAGGTGTCATTTTGTAGCTCTCGGGGTGTAGACCCCGATTTGGGGGCTGTTCACAGCATCTGTGACGTCATTGGTGACGTCATCAGTACGAGTAGTAGCGAAAGTGGACATTTTGTGGGTGCGTTGGGGTGAGTTTGGTGTAGAGAGGGACTATCCTTAGTCCGAATGCGTCGTGTAAGGTGTCATTTTGTAGCTCTCGAGGTGTACATTCCGAGTTGAGGCATGTCCGAAGCATCTGTGACGTCATTGTTGACGTCATCAGTAGGAGTTGTAGCGAAAGTGGACATTTTGGGGCAGAGAAGGAAGGTATTCGAAGTAGAGAGGAACCATCCTTGGTCCGAATGCGTCCTGGGTGGTGTCATGTTGTAGCTCTCGGGGTGTACATTCCGAGTTGAGGGATATCCACAGCATCTGTGACGTCATTGGTGACGTCATCAGTACGAGTAGTAGCGAAAGTGAGCATTTTTTAGCAGTGAAGGATGTTATTTGGTGTAGAGATGGACCATCCGCGGTGCGAATGCGTCGTGTGAGGTGTCATATTGTAAGCAACGCCCGCCAACGCCAAGCTTAACGCTTCAACTCCCTGGTGAAATAGCTCAGAAGTTCTGATTTTCTAGATATTCTATGGAATTGACACCAATTCATCGAAATTGAGTGACGCCCGTCAACGCCCGTCGTTACGCATTAACGCTCTTACATAACGACTTGACGTCATGATATAGACTGGAGAGAGAACAACAACAACAACAACAAGGATGACACATGAGAGAACAACAACAACAACAAGAAGTTTTTTCATATAGTTTATTTTCCCCAATGTTACATCATACCCACGCTGGGGGAGCCGCGTTGGGTATGTTTACAACTCAAAAAGACTCTTGCCCAATCAGAGGCCACCATTTGTATCTTTCATATTCGTTCCTGTCCGTTAGATGTATTCTTGTCCAATCAGAAGTCTCCATTTCAGAAAGTTCCATCTTCGGCCATGTTCGCTCTGACCCGTTTATTCTACTCATCGGCGGGCAGGCCAAGATACCGTTGAGGCAACATATCCTCAGATAGTTGTTTGCGCATTCTGAGTATTCATCAGTGCACGAGTGACGCATTCAACCGATGGCAGTGGTGGATCAGCTTGGTAAGGAAAAACGTAACATTGGTCACCCTCTTCACTGTCCACTTGGTGTTGGGTCGTTGTTGTTGGGCCCATCCCAAGACATTCAATTGTTTCACTTGGTCCAGCATCATCTCTAGTGACCTCCGGTCATTGATGGTAAACGGTTGGTCGTACACTGGGGGGATGGCACTGGAATAGAAATAGCGCAATTCACCCGTCACCTTATGGCATAAGATGTACCCAAATGCTACATTTAATGTGAAGGCCGTAGGTTGGTCATTGAAGATGGTTTCCACGTAGCTGCGTAGACGGGTGAGCTTGGTCAGTGGGAAATTGTAGATATCTTGAATAGGGTGATGACGGTGGAAACAGTGCCGTGTCATGGTCCAATGGCGCCGAGAGATGTCACTCTCTGGATGATATTCGGGTAAGAGATCGCTAGGAACATTTATGGCCTCGTCCAGAAAATGTTCGATGTATGACGTATGACTCGAAACCGTAACGGTGGGGTCCGGCTGGAAATGCAGGCTCTTCCCAACTGTGGGTATAGGCGGGCTCTCCGTCATCGCATCACCAGTGGCGTTCGGCTCCCCGGGCTTATCTTCACTGGATCTGACCTTCCGCGGCTCCTCTTCAGTAGGAAGTTGTCGCCAAAACCGTGGAGACGGACCATGAATCAAACGCTGATGCCGTTTTAACTGACTGGGTCGTCTGAAGAGTTCACCACAATCCTCACATTGTTCCGTCGCGCCCTCGTGGACTGAGCGTTCATGGCGCTGTAAATGATCTGGGCGCTGAAACGACAGTGTAGGCCTACATATCGTACAGCTATACCGGGCGGTTCCATCGTGCTTTGTAGCCTCATGGCGGCGCAGGTCGTGCCGGCGAGTGAATGATTTCGAGCACGCAGTACAAGTGAACATCTTGGTGGTTGACAGAGTGTCTGATGAAACGGCCAGGCCGTTTCCTTTTTATAGCAAGCTAGCTGTTGATCTATTTTTAGCACAATCAGTTCAACTTGGACGTCAGCGACCGGGGTGTAGATCCCGATTTAAGGGATGTTCGCGTCATCTGTGACGTCATCAGTACGAGTAGTAGCGAAAGTGGACATTTTGGGGCTATGTGGGTGTATGTTTGGGGTAGAGAGGGACCATCCTTGGTCCGAATGCGTCGTGGGAGGTGTCATTTTGTAGCGCTTAGGGTGTAGATCCCGAGTTGAGGGATGTCCGCGTCATCTGTGACGTCATCAGTGACGTCATCATTACGAGTAGTAGCGAAAGTGGGCATTTTGGGGCAGTGAAGGATGGATTAGTAGTATGAAAGCGCATGTCGAGCCCCATTGACCTTGCGGCGCAATGCGCAATGAGTATGCGTCTGCGTGTGTGTATGCGTCTGTGTGCGTCTGTGTGTGTGTGTGTGTGTGCGTGCATGTGTGTGTGTGTATGCGTCTGTGTGTGTGTATGCGTCTGTTTGTCTGTGTGCATGTGTGCTTGCGTGTACGTGTATGTGTGTGTGTGTGTGTATGTTCGTGTGTGTCTGTGTGCATGTGTGCGTACGTGTGTGTGTGTGTGTGTGGGTACGCGTGTGTGTGTGTGTGTATACGTCTGTATGCGTGTGTTTATGCGTGTGTGTGTGTGCGTGTATGCGTTGTGCGTGTGTGTGTGTGTGTGTATGCGTCTGTGTGTCTGTGTGCGTGTGTGCATGAGCCGAGTTCTAAGAGCCCCGGAGAGAGAACAGCAACAACAACAAGGATGGCACATGAGAGAGGACCAATACATATGGACACATGTTCATTCCTATATTTAAAGACTCTACCACCACCACCACCAAATCCACCAACACCACAACCGCACACCACCAACACCACCACCAACGCCACCAACGCCACCGCCAACGCCACCAATGCCACCACCAACGCCACCACCACCAACGACACCAACGCCACCAATGGCATTTGACCCCGGCGCGCGCGGTGTAAAGGTTTCCACCGCGGTGGAAACCTTTGCGCGCCGGGGTCAAAGGTCAGTTCCGGTCACGTGAAGGGAAGCGGAAGTGACCTCACAGAGGTCGTATGCAAATGTCACTTCCGAGATCTGAGCTCCACAGGCGTTGAGCTCCAAGAGCTCCGATCCAAGAGCTCTGCCACACGGGAGTTCCCACCACCACCACCGGGCGTGGAGCTCTCGGAGCTCTCGGAGCTCTGCCACACGGGGGCTACCACCACCACCACCACCACCACCACCACCACCACCACCACCACCGGGCGTTGACGCCCGTCAACGCCCGGTGGTGGCGTTGGTGGCGTTGGTGGTGGCGTTGGTGATGGCGTTGGTGGTGGCGTTGGTGGCGTTGGTGGTGGCGTTGGTGGCGTTGGTGGTGGCGTTGGTGGCTTTGGTGGTGGTGTTGGTGGTGTGCGGTGGTGGTATTGGTGGAGTTGGTGGTGGTGGTGGTAGAGTCTTTAAATATAGGAATGAACATGTGTCCATATGTATTGGTCCTCTCTCATGTGTCATCCTTGTTGTTGTTGTTGTTCTCTCTCCGGGGCTCTTAGAACTCGGCTCATGCACACACACACACACACACGCGCATCAGACGCATACACACACACACACACGCATAAACACACGCATACAGACGTATACACAAACACACACACGCGTACCCACACACACACACACACACGTACGCACACATGCACACAGACACACACGAACATACACACACACACACACACATACACGTACACGCAAGCACACATGCACACAGACAAACAGACGCATACACACACACAGACGCATACACACACACACATGCACGCACACACACACACACACACACAGACGCACACAGACGCATACACACACGCAGACGCATACTCATTGCGCATTGCGCCGCAAGGTCAATGGGGCTCGACATGCGCTTTCATACTACTAATCCATCCTTCACTGCCCCAAAATGCCCACTTTCGCTACTACTTGTAATGATGACGTCACTGGTGACGTCACAGATGACGCGGACATCCCTCAACTCGGAATCTACACCCTAAGCGCTACAAAATGACACCTCCCACGACGCATTCGGACCAAGGATGGTCCCTCTCTACCCCAAACATACACCCACATAGCCCCAAAATGTCCACTTTCGCTACTACTCGTACTGATGACGTCACTAATGACGTCACAGATGACGCGAACGTCCCTTAAATCGGGATCTACACCCCGGTCGCTGACGTCCAAGTTGAACTGATTGTGCTAAAAATAGATCAACAGCTAGCTTGCTATAAAAAGGAAACGGCCTGGCCGTTTCATCAGACACTCTGTCAACCACCAAGATGTTCACTTGTACTGCGTGCTCGAAATCATTCACTCGCCGGCACGACCTGCGCCGCCATGAGGCAACAAAGCACGATGGAACCGCCCGGTATAGCTGTACGATATGTAGGCCTACACTGTCGTTTCAGCGCCCAGATCATTTACAGCGCCATGAACGCTCAGTCCACGAGGGCGCGACGGAACAATGTGAGGATTGTGGTGAACTCTTCAGACGACCCAGTCAGTTAAAACGGCATCAGCGTTTGATTCATGGTCCGTCTCCACGGTTTTGGCGACAACTTCCTACTGAAGAGGAGCCGCGGAAGGTCAGATCCAGTGAAGATAAGCCCGGGGAGACGAACGCCACTGGTGATGCGATGACGGAGAGCCCGCCTATACCCACAGTTGGGAAGAGCCTGCATTTCCAGCCGGACCCCACCGTTACGGTTTCGAGTCATACGTCATACATCGAACATTTTCTGGACGAGCCCATAAATGTTCCTAGCGAGCTCTTACCCGAATATCATCCAGAGAGTGACATCTCTCGGCGCCATTGGACCATGACACGGCACTGTTTCCACCGTCATCACCCTATTCAAGATATCTACAATTTCCCACTGACCAAGCTCACCCGTCTACGCAGCTACGTGGAAACCATCTTCAATGACCAACCTACGGCCTTCACATTAAATGTAGCATTTGGGTACATCTTATGCCATAAGGTGACGGGTGAAATGCGCTATTTCTATTCCAGTGCCATCCACCCAGTGTACGACCAACCGTTTACCATCAATGACCGGAGGTCACTAGAGATGATGCTGGACCAAGTGGAACAATTGAATGTCTTGGGATGGGCCCAACAACAACGACCCAACACCAAGTGGACAGTGAAGAGGGTGACCAATGTTACGTTTTTCCTTACCAAGCTGATCCACCACTGCCATCGGTTGAATGCGTCACTCGTGCACTGATGAATACTCAGAATGCGCAAACAACTATCTGAGGATATGTTGCCTCAACGGTATCCTGGCCTGCCCGCCGATGAGTAGAATAAACGGTTCAGAGCGAACATGGCCGAAGATGGAACTTTCTGAAATGGAGAGTTCTGATTGGACAAGAATACATCTAACGGACAGGAACGAATATGACAGATACAAATGGTGGCCTCTGATTGAGTCTTTTTGAGTTGCAAACATACCCAACGCGGCTCCCCCAGCGTGGGTATGATGTAACATTGGGGAAAATAAACTATATGAAAAAACTTCTTGTTGTTGTTGTTCTCTCATGTGTCATCCTTGTTGTTGTTGTTGTTCTCTCTCCGGTCTATATCATGACGTCAAGTCGTTATGTAAGAGCGTTAATGCGTAACGACGGGCGTTGACGGGCGTCACTGCATTTCGATGAATTGGTGTCAATTCCATAGAATATCTAGAAAATCAGAACTTCTGAGCTATTTCACCAGGGCGTTGAAGCGTTAAGCTTGGCGTTGGCGGGCGATGCTTACAATATGACACCTCACACGACGCATTCGCACCGCGGATGGTCCATCTCTACACCAAATAACATCCTTCACTGCTAAAAAATGCCCACTTTCGCTACTACTCGTACTGCTGACGTCACCAATGACGTCACAGATGCTGTGGATATCCCTCAACTCGGAATGTACACCCCGAGAGCTACAACATGACACCTCCCAGGACGCATTCGGACCAAGGATGGTTCCTCTCTACTCCGAATACCTTCCTTCACTGCCCCAAAATGTCCACTTTCGCTATTACTCCTACTGATGACGTCAACAATGACGTCACAGATGCTTCGGACATGCCTCAACTCGGAATGTACACCTCGAGAGCTACAAAATGACACCTCACACGACGCATTCGGACTAAGGATAGTCCCTCTCTACACCAAAGTCACCACCACGCACCCACAAAATGTCCATTTTCGCTACTACTCGTACTGATGACGTCAATGACGTCACAGATGCTGTGAACAGTCCCCAAATCGGGGTCTACACCCCGAGAGCTACAAAATGACACCTCCCAGGACGCATTCGGACCAAGGATGGACCATCTCTACACCAAAATACCTTCCTTTCACTGCCCCAAAATACCCACTTTACTTACTACTCGTACTGATGACGTCACCGATGACGTCACAGATGACGTGAACAGCCCTCAAATCGGGGTCTACACCCCGAGAGCTACAAGATGACACCTTCCAGGACGCATTCGAACCATGAATAGCCCATCTCGACCCCAAATACCTTCGTGTACTGCCCCAAAATGGCCACTTTACTTACTACAACCAACTGCGCATGCGCAGATTAACGCGACTTGCATTCAAAAACACACCATTCTGACTCTACCCCAGACAAGCTTCACTTTGACACCTCACACGACCCATTCGAACCGTGAATAGCCCATCTCTATCCCAAACACATCCCTACATAGCACCCAAAATGCCTGTTTTCTATACTACGGCCAGACTGCGCATGCGCAGACTATTGAACACGGACGAACCATTAGTGTAGTCAAGTGCTCCTCCACGAGAGCTTCAAAATAAGACCTCATACGACCTCATCGGATCATTAGGGGCTCACCTAGACTCCAACATGTCCACCCCGTATGGGTCTATAGCCCATAGCCATGCAGTATAGGCCTATGGGCCTACCCAGGCCTCGGTGACTTTTTTCAAAAATTTCACCGATTCGCTCCGCGACACTTCCTATCATGTTCTAAATGACGAGACGTGAAAAACAAATCCAAACAACCCTACCGCAAATGTATAGAAGTACGTTTCCCAGGGGGACAAACATTGATCCTATACCCCCAGTATGGGACTATATGGGTCTATATGGGGCTATATCGTACTTTTTCAAAAATTTCACCGATTCGCTCCGGGACACTTCCTATCATGTTCTAAATGACGAGACGTGAAAAACAAATCCAAACAACCATACCGCAAATGTATAGAAGTACGTTTCCCAGGGGGACAAACATTGATCCTATACCCCCAGTATGGGACTATATGGGGCTATATCGTACTTTTTCAAAAATTTCACCGATTCGCTGCGGGACACTTCCTATCATGTTCTAACTGACGAGACTAAGAAAACGAGACCCCACAACCTATACCGCAAATGTCGAGAAGTAGGTTTCCCAGGATGGTCCTATACCCCCCATACCCCATATAGGCATTTCCCGGATTTTTAGATAAAGTCCGTATTCCGTATTTTTTCAGGAAAAATTTTACATACACCCACCCTGGAACTAGGGGGAGATAACTCTATTGATAGGCAAGCCCCGTTAAGCCCGGCGACCTATATACCCCCCATACCCCATATAGGCATTTTCCCAGGTTTTTCGATAAAGTCCGTGTTCCGTATTTTTTTTTTCAGGAAAAATTTACATGCACCCACCCAGCCATCAAATACCCCCTTCACCTAGGCTTCACTTTGATACCTCATACAACTCCATCGGACCATTATTGGCTCCCCTAGATACCAAAACGTCTATTTGAATACCCTTGGGCCACCGCGCATGCGCAGAATGCCGATATTTCAACCCCACACCCAGTCCATCAGATGCCCCTTCACGAATGCTTCACTTTGATACCTCATATGACCCCATCGGACCATTAGGGGCTTCCCTAGCTCCAAAACGTCTATTTGCATACCCTTGGGCCGCAGCGCATGTGCAGAATGCCGCTATTTCAACCCCACACCCAGCCCATCAGATGCACCTTCACGAATGCTTCACTTTGATACCTCACTCGACCCCATTCGACCATTAGGGGCTCCCCTAACTCCAAAACGGCTATTTCCATACCCTTGGGCCACCGCGCACACAGTAAAAAATAATTTTCTTGCAAATTTCTTGAAATTTCTTAGATTTTCTTGAATTTCTTAAATAAGAAAAATACATTATTCCCTCTATGATACAATGTCCAGAAAGTTCCGAACAATAATTATTATGACGTTTTGGGGGATAGTTTCTGGCAGTTATTGGGCATTTCCAAAGTTTATAAATCTGTTTCAATTTTTGTCTTGTCAGTAAAATATGATTTTTTTCTCAAACGAGAAAAAATAAGAAAAACCTTCCAATTTCTTGAAATGGGAGACTGACAAGAATTATTTTCTCACAATTTCTTAAAATTTTGAGAAAATTTAAGATAATAATTCTTGTCAGTCTCCCATTTCAAGAAATTGGAAGGTTTTTCTTATTTTTTCTCGTTTGAGAAAAAAATCATATCTTACTGACAAGACAAAAATTGAAACAGATTTATAAACTTTGGAAATGCTCAATAACTGCCGGAAACTATCCCCCAAAACGTCATAATAATTATTGTTCGGAACTTTCTAAACATTGTGTCACAGAGGGAATAATGTATTTTTCTTATTTAAGAAATTCAAGAAAATCTAAGAAATTTCAAGAAATTTGCAAGATAATTATTTTTTACTGTGCATGCGTAGAATGCCGATATGTCAATGCCACACCCAGCCCATTAGATGCCCCTTCACCTAATCTTCACTTTGATACCTCACTCGACCCAATCGGACCATTTTATCTAGGGACTACTTTTTCTCCGCGGAGGCTTTTTCCCGCGACCGAATCACCGCCAGACCGCATCACCGCGGAGGAATACAAAGGTTACAGGTTGCCGGAACTATAGTCACCCAGAGCATGGAGCTCTCTTGTGCTGGAGGTGGTTTTCCACCAACGATCACATGATCGTCACGTGATCAAGTTACGCCCCAAATACGGCCCGGGGGGGAACAAAAAAGTAGGTCAATGGGGTCTGTAAAGGGTTTTATATACTACTGAAGGACCTAGCAAAAATCTACACTAAGTTACCAGATGCACCACTCAGAAGGCAACTAACAGATTGGCTATACAAAAATGGACATGAAAAGCATGTATCCCCAGTAGGATTGGCTTACAGGACATCTTTGGAATTAGGCCGTCCACAGAGGTGACAGTGTCCAACACAGAACGTGAGGCCCACAACACCTTATGCCACATTAAGAAGTCTCCGTCCTTCTGAGAACAGCTGGGGTCATCAGGAAACAAATCTCAGGAGCAAGCCCTGCGTGGGCGAAATAATGTTACCACCCGGATCGGATTCCTTTCCGAGCACTCGATTATTATCTTCACTGATGGCTCATGCTTGAGCAAGCCAGGGTCATGTGGGGCTGGATACATCATCTACAACCCAGATGGAGCCACAGTGAGATTGTCCAGACCTGTAGCTCACAGAGACATTATTTTACCAACCGAGATGACAGCTGTGCTGATTGCCCTGGAGTATGTCGAAGCCAACCCCACTGTACCACCGACATCAGCAGTATATGTATTTAGTGACAGTCAGATAACTGTAGGATCTCTCCAGCTGAACTGGAAGAAATTTAACTATTCCGATACCTATAGCAGGATATATAAGGCTACACAATCTTCACCAAGGCGGGACGATGGGCGAGATACATTGGACCAGCTAATTAAACCAGAAGTCTTCCAAAGAACTCCACTGTAACAGTAGGAGATATTAAATCTGGAGCCAGGCGGCTCAACCTATCAAAGTGGCAACGCCGTTGGGAGATCTCTAACACTAGAAAAACGTTCTTTGAAGTGTCTCCATCGATCACCGGACACCGCTGACTGGATGTACCTACACTTTATTCACCTTATTCCATCCTAAATGAGTACCGCTTTAAACTGAAACAATCTGTATCCCCATTGTCTGACTGCGGAGGTGTGGAGTCAAGTGTCCCAATATATCTTCTGGCCTGCCCTAGCTAGCGCTATGACCTGCCACGTACAGAACTTTTCCAGGCCCTCTTTCTAGGCATCTACAATCCATCTGCTGAAACCCTGCTGGAGTACGATAACTGTCCCGATAACCCAGGCTGGCCTTTTAAAGAGGTTATACTCCAAGAACTAGGCACATACATATATAAACGGGTCGATTCCCATTACCATCAGGGAAAATACCTGCAGTCCCATGACCTGTCCAACCACCCATTTATTATGGGTACAAGTGAGAATAGTTACAGTGAGAATCAATTTACACAGCAGCATCTGTATACCATAGAGCCGAGTTATGCATTTTTAGGCTGTTGAACTGGAACTGGAACTGAAATTTTGTGCATGATAAATTATGTTGCAGTCGATTGCCCACTGAAAACATCCAACTGAGAAGGATTGCGCCCTTGCAAAATAAAACTTAAAACAATATTTTGTTCGAGGTATAATAGATTAGCACATAATGAAATTATTGCCTTGTTGTGAGGGTAATATGCACCGGCTGATGGTTCCACATAGAATTTCTAATCACTTATTATCTTCTATTTCTCCAATACTGTGGTGTATTTATGGAAACTTGCATGATTATATTGTCAATTTGTTGTATATCGATACTAATTTGAGAGGACCATGGGAAATATTAGCATTGCTAACCATATTCTGTAACCCCCGTGAAGTAAAGCTTATCTATCTATCTATCTATCTATCTATTAAATGACGGACTGGACGCTTGAATTTTAATTGTTTCTGTTGGCACAAATTGTCAATACTTTTGATTCAGACATCATATCGGATATTCAGCTGACAGCTTTCTCCCACTGTCCCATCTTTCTTTGTAGCTGACACAAAGTGTGAAACAGGTATGGAAACAAACTCTTATCGGGTCTTGCAGTGGAATCGTTGGCTTTCTCAAGAAAATTCATGAATTGAATACAAGCGTCTAACTCGTCATTCATTATACAGCCATTGTCCTTTAAAAATTTTCGCATCCATGCATAATCCGAAGATCTATTCCTTATAACATGATTAGCACAAAATAAAAAAAAAATAAAACAAAAACAACAACCATATTGAAAATACATGTAAACATAGGCTAGTTTCCTGCAAGACAGTTTCAATGATGTCGGCAAGACATCATGATGTTTCAAAGATCTCATGTCCGTATCGCTGATCAGTATTTTTAATTCACATGATTCTATCGTTATACTTTTGATTATTAGGGGAAGAAAGCTTAGTTTTCTTCTTTTCTTCCATTTCTAGCATACTTTTGAAATTTAGATACATAATTATCACACGATGTGTAACTTCGACGGATTTGAGCATTGTTTCTTAAGCAATTTGAATCAACAGATCCGAGAATAGTTGCATGGTATCTGAGGCATCTGCAATGAAGTCTATCTGTAGTATTTGCAAACAAACAATTACAAATCCGGGTCTATCGGCTTTTCTAATATTGTATCTGGTTTGATTGATTCGTTTATTGTACTTAAGGCCATCTATTGAATACAAATACAATACATAGTAATCAACATGTTCAGTAGGTGCGCACATATACAGTTGATATACAGTTAGCATTGCTGTATTTAACAGGTTAATCCGTGTTCAGTTGGAGTAGATGATGCCTTCTTTTCAAAGCAATGTCACAATACAACATAAGATTCGTCAATGTTTCTCCCTTTGAGGCCATTAACGTATTGAATCAGTTATGTGACTTTACCCTTATATATTTTTCTGGTATTAATTGGTTACGCAGTGAATCTAAAGCTGGACAAACAATAATAAAATGGAATTGATCTTCTATTGCTTGGAGATCGCATAAGGCACACAATCTATTCTCCCGTGGTGTGTTGCTAAATCTCCCCGTATCTATCGCAAGTCCTGCCGTACCAACTCTCACCTTAGCAAACACATTTCGTAGTCTAGACACAGCTGGTTCAGTCAAATAAAATTCAATACTAATATTATACTTATACTCGTTATATGTGACATAACGATTACTATGTGTAATTGTGCTAACCCAATCTTGTATACATATATCTTTTACCCGGGTTTCAAACATTTTCAAAAACACATTGTTCGAACCAGGCATACCCAAAACCAAATCTGCATAGTAACTGTTTTACATCAGACGCCCAGGTATTTTTACATTTTGAATCTAAATAATATAACATTTCATAACATTTTCTTGGGTATCTGAATTTCGGCATGTATACCAATTTTAGCCAGAATTTGATACATCTCACTGAAGTATTGCAGAAGAGTGGATAACGCCCACACTCGCCGATAGCCATAGCATTAGATGTACTTTTTCCGGTTGTCAAGAAGCGTTTGCATGCCATATGTTTCACGCGTTCAATCTCAACATATTGCTTATGACCCAAAATTTCCGACCCGTAAAGTAAAATTGGTTTTATTTTGGTATCAAATAGCTTAAAGAAGACGTTGTAAGGTAGGTCACCTAAATACCACATTGTCTGCAACACTTCCTGTATCTTGATAAAGGAGGATCATCAGCTGAATGAACGGCTTCTAGTACGGTCCACAAACGTCATCATATAAAGACCAAGTAATTTTTTCAAGTAGGGTAAGGTAACAACTATTCAAATCGCTATTCAAATCATGGGGTCGACCATGCGGATTGTTGTCACATAATCCATATGTAAAATAATCTTATTTTTAAATTTCTGGCAAACTCGCGAAACTGAGACTGACGAAGGCTGACTTCGGTGCTCGCACCGTCATATAGCTAAACTGAGCTACCGGTCCGCATATGTCAGTTTGAAGGAATGGTAATACCAAGAAGCTTGATACTATAAATATTACTTACTAAAACGGAAAGGATAATTATCATGTGGTCAGACCCGGGCGCTCTGTTGTCTTATAATGTTCAAGAGGGGCCAACAATCCTAAACGGTAGACTACATCCTATGACGTTACTTATGACCTCGTCCCTGCCGCGTGCGCATGCGCACGATTCCGTCACTGGCTAAACTCGATCAACGGCCCTCACTCCAATTCTGTCGTACTCCATTGCGTTAGTTGTGCTCCACAAGAAAAGTACCCACATATACCTTATAACTCAATTTCCGAACTGATATAAATAGAAATTATGATACTAGTAATTGTTTCAATCATGAGGATGTTCAATGATGTTCTTCTTGACGTATGCCTTTGAGGGTGTTATGAATGACGGACTAGACGCTTGTAATTTGCCCATATTCATCATAAACGTGCCAGACACCATAACACTTCACATTGGCCGGTGTTATTCGTTCATATTTGAACACTATTTTTACCGCTTAAGATTCAGTCATTTGTTCCAAAGAAAAAGAGAAGTAATCGATAATCGACTGCGTTACAATCGTAACTTGTAGCTGTATGTCCATAATAAATTCTTCGTCTCTTTTATAACCCAAATTCACAATCTTCTTTTAAACAAAATGAAATCCAGTGGATATTGAGATTTTGGAACATGAATACAGCCGTTATATCAGGATTCGAGCAATTAGTTTTAAACCGCACAATCAGTTGATACAAATTCCTGAATACATATTCAGATATACCAAAAATTTTTTTCGGAAAGTTTGGAATCTAACCCATTCCCATGTTTGATATAACCGCCTCTCCTTCGATAAATTGAGTAATGGGGTCCAATTTATTATGGTTCATCAGACATTGCCACACCCTCGGACATTGGCAAACTTTGTTCATGCTGGCTTTCAGATGCCTTTGAGGGTTTAAAAGATGTCCATCTATGTCTGCAAAAAAGAAGAGAGAACACATAACAACGGGGGTGTATTTATACTCTTCTTCATGGCGATTAGCAAAAGAGTATTGTATTAGCACAAGTGTTTCTGGCTTCCTACATCTTTACTTTTTGCTACGACTTTTCGCTAAGTATAATATTATAATATTGGGACTGGGATTTGCCCTAAATACAGAAACCTCTGAGATCAGCCTCCGATAAAGCTGTGAACATCTTTCAATACAAGCGCCTAGTCCGTCATTCAACATCCATCTGTCGTCAATTAAAGAATTTCCGCGTATAATCCAAACATGTAATAAATATAATAACAGCATTAGCATCAAATTAAAAAAAAGAAATATCATAAAATACGTAAAACATATATGCTAGTTTCCTGCAAGAGAGAAGTGGTCAACTGTTTTCACTGATACCGACAAACCATCATGATATGCAATAAAGGGAGATAAACTAGCACATTTTCGAGTAAATGCATATTTCATGTTTCTGGACCTAGCTGGTGTTAAGTACCATTTTAACTGACGAAGCAAATGATGTTCTTCTTGACGTATGTTTTATTTAGCTCACCTCCAGTGACCCCGCAGCTATATTGCCCAAGTCAAACGACCATTAGACATAAACTGTGGCCCTAAAAACAGTCTGACACAGTTCAGGTTCCCTACCCAAAAGAAGGCGTTTAATATCCTTTATGTCTCTCTCTAACCCTAAATACATGTCGATAACGACGAATAGACTTACCAATTTATAATCCTGTCCACGTGCAGATTTTGTTCTCTTTCCCCTGTGGGCTTTAAGTGCCTTTTTTGTCCCCCGCTACTTAGTAGGGAGGGGGG